>JBBPTC010000909.1:0-10372 GCA_038093955.1 Boletus albobrunnescens
CGTGACAACGCAATGATATCGGATATCTTCAAGCGTCGTTTATCGGCGAGACAAAGTCCGCTGTTGGTCGGCCACGCGACATCTTGGATCCCGTGGCAGGCGAAATGCACCCAGTCTGCCTCTTTCATCATGCTAAGCACTTCCTCGACTGTTCCAACAGAGGACTCCAGAAGGGTGGTGCATGCTGCAGGTGAATTCCCAATTACCTCCTTGATGTGTTTCAACTCGGTGTGCACGCCTGGAAGTCGGGGTAGGCCATCGGAGGGTGGCTGACGAACAGCGAGCAGGAGGAGATCGTCGCTAGGTGACGCTACAGCCTGAGGCATGGGGGAGGGCGCAAGAATGGCAAGGGTAGGGACGTATGACGAGACAACAAAGTCGAATATTTTGTGCCCAGGTTGTAAATATCTGGGGTCGTAAAAACCAGCCGCATGGATGGGAAGAAATGAAAAGGGGCCAGTTGGACACCAAAAAATGCGTGAGAGGTCGCCAGGTGTCTGTTCGTAGACACAGGAAAACTTCAGCTGTGAATTTAAGTGCCAAAACATGACATACCGAGAAAGCCAAGACATCCAGGACTGGCTTGACTATACATTTCCACAAAGGCGCTAGGAAGGATTCCCAGCTGATGCCATCCCATCTTACTCTTTCCCCCTCTCTTTCGCCAAAGGATATGGCATGAACGTGACGAATGAAATCCTTCAAGAGGTTCTGAAGACGAGTAGATTGCTCAAAAGGGAAACTGGGAAGTGGGACATGGAGTACATGGTCCACATTAGCAACAACAATGAGCGCATCGCAGCGGCTTTCTGCTGCGTTGAGCAAAACGACTGGTCCCGAGTGCGCTGAAGCACGGAGCTGAGAGAACTCTTTGCCAAGTAGAAATCGCTCGAAACCAGGAAAGGCTCGGATCTCCTGGATCAGCTTGTCTCGCTCGATCGCCAGCGTACGGTGTTTGTCAGCCTCTTGTTGCAAGGATTCCATTGCGCGATGCGCTGCACGTTGAGCGCCATCAGGATGCTTGATGGTCATGGGCGGCGCCAGAACTGCACTTTGGGCTTGCTCGAAGAGCGCGGAGGAAGACCGTTCACGAGTAGCGCTAGCATGCTCCAATGCGGCTGAAAGTTCGCAAAGTCTGCGAGCATGATCCGGATGAGCAGAAGACAACTCTTCATGAGAGCTGCGCAGCTGGAGAAGCTCCCCCCAAACAATTGAACGTCCTTGCTCGAGCCATTCGACGGCGGTCTCTGGGAGTCCGGAGTCCAGCGCTGCCGCAGCTGCTTCCCGCACAACATCAGCACTTCGTGCGACTTGAGCGTAACGGTGTGTAAGATCGAGGCCATTCCATGCGAGTTCGGGAAGAAGAGTAACGGCAACGGAATATGCGTGGAGGAGAGAGTGATGGTGTACACGCCGAGCGCATGATATCCATTGCTCTGACGCTTGAAATCGGTCCCTAACAGGGCCGGTGGAGGCAGAGGCAGCGTGCGAATATATGGAAATTGCTTGCTCGAGGTCACTTGGCTCCCCAAGGCGCTCGAAGCGAGCGAGGAGGAAGCTTCCTAGGTTGTAAAGTCGGCCGGGTTTGTTGGGGTGACCTGGAGGGGTGAGGTAAACAACATCCCTGAGTGTTGAAATAGCATCCTCGAGGTCACGTAGTTCTCCAAAGCGTTCGAAACGAACTTTGAAGGACAGGCCAAGGCTGTTAAGACGGCGTGACTTTTGAGGGTGACCATGAGGAGTGAGATCAACAGCAACCCTGAGAGTCGAAATTGCTGTTTCGAGGTCACTAAATTCCCCAAGACACCGGAAACGGGTGAGGAGGGAGGTGCCGAGGTTGGTAAGACAGAGGGCCTTATCAGGATGGCCATGAGGGGTGAGGTCCATGGCATCCTTGAACGTTGAAATTGCAGCCTCGAGGTCACGTTGTTCATCCAAGCGCTCGAAGCGAGCTTCGAGGCCAAGGCCAAGGTTGTTAAGATAGCCTAACTTGTGAGGATGGTTAGAAGACGTGAGATCAACAGCGTCTCTGAGTGCCAAAATTGCTGCATTGAGGTCACTGAGCTCCCCGAGGCGCTTGAAACGAGTGAACAGGGAGTCACCAAGGCTGTTCAGACAGTTTGGCCTCTCAGCATGCCCATGAGGAATGAGGTCGACAGCATCCTTGTGCATCAAAATCGCTGCTTCAAGATCGCTCATTTCTCCGAGGCGCTCGAAACGAGACAAGAAAGAGCCGCCAAGGGCACTCAGAATGATGGGCTTGTCAGGATGACCTCGAGGGGTGAGATTAACAGCTTCCATGAGCACTGAAATTGATGCCTCCACATCACTCAGCTCCCCGAGACGCTCAAAACGAGTATTAAAACAGTTTCCAAGGTTATTAAGAAGGCTGGGCTTGTCATGGTGATCAGAGGGACTGACGTCAACCGCATCTCTGAGCATTGAAATTGCAGTCTCCAGGTCATTGAGCTCCCCCATGAGCTCGAAACGACTGGAGAAGCAGCTGCCAAGGTTGCTCAGAAGGCCAGGCATGTGAGGGTGAGCCCGAGAGGCGAGGTCAACGGCACCTCGGAAGAGTGAAATTGCTGCTTCGAGGTCATTCTGGTCCCCAAGGTGCTGAAAACGAGCCAAGAAGGAGCTGCCAAGGTTGTTGCGACGGATGAGCTTGGCAGGGTGGTCAACTGGAGTGAGATCATCCGCCTCCCTGAGTGTTGAAATTGCAGCCTCGAGGTCACTACCCTCTCCGAAGCGCCGGAAACAAGTTCTGAAAGATTCACCGAGGTTGCTAAGAAAAGTAGGTTTATCGAGATGACCGTGGGGAGTGAGGTGAACAGCATCCCTAAGCATTGAAATTGCCGTGTGAAGGTCACTCAGCTCTCCGAAGTGCTCAAAACGAGCTTGAAGACAGAGACCGAGGTTGTTGAGACGGCCGGGGATGTCGGGGTGATCAGGAGGAGTAAGGTCAATGACATCCCTGAATATTGAGCTTGCCGCCTCTAGGTCATTGAGATCCGCGAGACGCCGGAAACGGGTGAAGAAGGAGTGGGCAAGGCTCTTCAAGAAGGAAGGTCTGAGAGGGTGACCATGAGGAGTGAGGTCAACAGCGTCCCTTTGCGTAGCAATTGCGTCATTGAGGTCAATCAGCTCCCCACAGTGCTTGAAACGAGCCAAGACGGAGTCCCCAAGGTTGTTGAGACGGCCAGGCTTGCTAGGGTGGCCATGAGGGGTGAACTCTACGGCATCCCTGTACCTCGAAATTGCTTCTTCAAGATCACTAAGTTCTCCGAGGCGCTCGAAACGAGCTGAGAATGAATCGCCAAGGTTGTTAAGGCAACTGGGTCTATCAGGGTGGCCGTGCGGAGTGAGGCTAGCAGCATCTCTGAGTGTTGATATTGCTGCCTCAAGGTCACTCAGCTCCGCGAGGTAAACGAAGCGAGTATTGAGAGAGTTCCCGAGGCTGTTAAGATAGCCCGGCTTGCTAGGGTGATGATGAGGGGTGAGGCTAACGGCGTCCCTGAGTGTCGAAATTGCTGCCTCGAGGTCACTGAGCTTTCTGAAGCGCGAAAAACGAGTATGAAAGGAAAGGGCAAGGTTGTTAAGATGCTGGGGCTTGATAGGATGATCAGGAGGAGTGAGGTCAACGGCTTCCGTTTGCCTCTGGATAGCCTCCTCGAGATCACTCACCTCGCCAAGGCGGTTAAAACGAAGCGCGAAGCAATTGCCGAGGTTGCAGAGATGGATCGGCAGTTTGGGGTGACCAGGAGGTACAAGTCCGACGACATCCCTGAGGACCGAAGTTGCATCCTCGAGGTCACTCAGCTGCCCAAGATGTTCAAAACGAGCCTTTAAGGCGCTGCCAAGGTTGCTAAGACAGTTGGGCCTATCAGGATGACCACGGGGAGTGAGGTTAACAGAGTACTTGAGTATCGCAATTGCGTCCTCGAGGTCACTAAGCTCTCCCAGGCGTCTGAAACGAGTGATGAGAGAAGCGCCAAGGGTGTCAAGATAACCAGGCTCGTGAGGGCTGTCATGATGGGTGAGGGAAACAGCACCCCTACATTTCGAAATTGCATCCTCTAGGTCACCCAGCTCCCCGAGGCGCTCGAAACGACTGAGCAAAGAGGTCCCGAGGTTGAAAAGATAGTCGGCCGTGTCAGGATGACTATGAGGAGTGAGGTCCACAGCATCCTTGAGCATCGAGATCGCTGCCTCAAGGTCACTCAGATCCCCGAGGCGCTTGAAACGAGTTTGCAAAGAAAGGCCGAGGTTGTTGAGAAAGGCAGGTTTGTGACGGTGGCCATGAGGGGTGAGATCAACAGCTTCCCTGAGCATCGAAATTGCTTCCTCGAGATCATTCAGCCTCCCGAGGTGTCGGAATCGATGCAATAATGCTATACCGAGGTTCCCTAGTCCTGATTGTCGCCTGTCATCCCAAGTAGGAGTAAACTTGACCAATTCTTGCAACGCTGCGATTGCTCGTTGCAAGTCAACCAGGTCACGGTATTGTTCAAAGCGGCGCAATAACCTGGTACTCAAAATCCCCAGGTCCTCGCCCATCCAGCTTGAAGCCAGAATCTGTTCCACCGATTCTCCAGATGGCTGCGGAGTGCCAACTCTACGTCCGGCATGCAATTGGAGCATGAAAGTTGCGGCTCGGTTTTCATGACTCTCTGCAGGACCAAGCTCTATCGCCTCATGCAGCAGTGCCTCAGCCAGTGCTCCATCTGACCCATCCCTCTGCTTTTCTGATCGCGCGAAATGCACCGCGGCCAGCTGGACTAAAGTGGAAGGTCTGTCAACGTGGCCGGCAGGACGGGCAGCAAGTACATCGCGATACAAGCGAAAAGGGACCTCCAGGGAGCCGCCAATGTCCCCGACTTGGCAGAGGACGAACTTCGCCATCGCCAGATTTGACTGAGCCACCGCACGGCAAGGATGGTTGAGCGGGCAAAGAGTGAGCGCCCGCTCGAACCGTTCAACAGAATGTTCCAGATCCCCCTTTTCCCCGCACCTTCTGTAACGTGAGAGCATGCTGTGACCTTTGTTTGTCGCATCTTCAAGTTCGCCCGGGGATTCTGGCGTTGGCTGTGGACATACGGACATACACTGATTAACGATGAGCGTGTTTACACATGTCACCCACTTACGCGATGAGGCGTCGATGCTAATGCATCACCGCTCTCGTGCTTGTGCTGTTTGACAGTGACCAAAATGGATGAACACGGAGATACAATCTCCCCATCCTTTGGGAAGAGGGTAAACGCTGCCATGATGTGAGTATCTAAACTGTTGTGACAGACTCTCTCCCACTTACGAGCGTCCTTTTCACTGCGATCCAATAGTTGTTTTACGCTTACTGTCAACCTTCGCAACTGCTCTCCAGCACCCAACAAAGGCTGACATTCGAAGGAAGCATAGACCTCAAAACGAATGGTGGCCGACAGATCCGATGGTCTGCGAGTTCTGTCAGTATTTACTCGGATTGGCGAAGGGGAATCTCACATTGGGATGTGCCCATTCCATTCCATGTCCGCATCCACTGAGGAACGCTTATTTTCGGTTCGCCATTCGAGGCCATTGTGATGCACCACGGTATAAAATCCGGCGGGGAGTCGTCTAAGGTTACGCGCTACATCTGTTGCTCGGATCCCTGCATTGTCTTTAGCAATCTTTGTAAATGCTGTAGAAGTGTTTCATACTCGTGATAGCCATTTCTCCGTTTTCATCAATACCATGCGTTGCGGATCCCGCGAAAGAAGAGTCTTGTAGGTTAATCTCGGGACCATGTTTTCCCTCTTCTCCTTGCTCCTGCCTCCCATATTTCGGGTAGGGGTCTAAATCACCAGGGGTTTGTGTGCTGTCCTGTAGGACAAGTCAGCTGGCGACGCAACACTCAAGCCTGGAAACCCACTGTCAGGCTTCTCTCACTGTATCTAGTGCTGTCGTTACCGTCATCTGGTGCACAAGTTGTCCCCAGTTCGGGCCGTGGGCATTTTTCCCCCGTACTTGATCTGCTGGTCATCACTGTCAAGTCGTTGAGGATGTAGGGAAGGTCATATGCATACTTGGAGTACTTTTAAACCGATCTTGCTTCCGCAGACGCTGCCACAGCAAGTTGAACATGTGGGCGACAGTGATGACACAGACCGGTGCCTCGAAAACACAGCATGTTCTAAGGTGACAGCAACAGCATTGACAAGTTTAGATCATGTACTATGTACCAACTTTGACCGGATTTCAGGGGACTCTGACTCGGAGTGAGCGCTGTTTAAATGATAATACTACTGTGACTGCGCGAAGCGACCGCATAGACCGTCTACTTGGGGTAAAATCAATAACATCTCATCTCCAGACTTAACTCTGGCAGCCTACTGACGTTGCCTACCTGGCACTAGCACGAAGGACTTCAACCACTGTACTATATCTCAATCGCGCCTCGCAGAGATGGGTAGAGTTCTCTTACTCCTACTTCGTGGTCGCCATGTAAAGCGTGGTACAGAACGTTCTGCCTTTCCCTCAGCCACGCGCAAGATCAACATCTACCGTTCAGCTCAATCCCGCTTACGATGGGCCTCTGCAACAGTCTACAAGACTGTCAGGTCGACGCAGCCGGTACAACACGACATACCATCCAAGATCCATGACTGGCCACGAGGCACAAGCGAAAGAGCCGCTTGCACCCGACGTAGCTACACGAGAACGGGCACGTCAGTTGTGCCACCGTCAACCAATTCCGTCAAGTAATTCACGCAGACTACGCAGTTGACACAACGGGCGCTTCGTGCACATCTGGGTGAGTCGAGATTCATTAATATAGACCATGCGAGGACGAGTATGTAAATTAAAAATTGTCCGCGCGCCTGCATGCGATATATGGTATGAAGATCCAACTGAACACTTATTTCATGAACCAAAAAGCGTTGTAACCGATGACTCTGTTACTTTCACCACTCTTCGTGGACGACGTGCTTGATTGCTTCTCTTGCTACCATCGCGAGGGGTGGGAGCTGGTGGAAGTACCGTGCTCGACTGTGTCTGAGACTCTGAGGGCCATGAGGATGCTCGCCTTTGAGCTGCACTTGGGTTTAGAGAGTGGGTGTGGCGGGGAGACGAATTGATATGGAAGAGAAGGACTCACATTGTCAAGGAATTATCACTCAGGTCCTCATTTGTAGTCTAACATGGCATGTCCAAACTTTGGAACGACGCAACTTAGAAAGAGGGATCACCGCAGAACTAGCTTGCATTGCCCGCGGAACGACTTGAACCTGAGCCAGTCGGTGCTCAAAAAGGTACACCAGTTATAACGACTCGAGAACCGAAGCTCTGAGTGGAGGATGGCTAGAATCCTTTAACCACCACTTTCCGTCCCAAGGGCAGGTCCTTCGACACTGAACGGTGTCTACCAAGCTCTTGTCATGGAGACGACGTCTGAATAGGAGAGTTACGATTCAGACACTCCTTTTTTTGGAAAAATATTCATTTTTTTCGGCGTATGCCGGCGAGAGACAGACCAGCAACTCAGCCGTTGGCGGGGGGTCATTCACGTCGTTCGACTCGACGTCCAACTCAACCCCGTGAGTCCTTCTCCCTGAAGAAAATCAAGGAAACCGCATTCGGTTCGAGTTTTCTCGTACTGAGGTGTTTCCATCCGGTGCGACGTGGTGCCGCACCTTTGTCTACCCCGATTAGGTGCCGACTCAGTGGGCCATTGAGACGTGGTAACAAAAACAATATCGCGGACCGCAGCTTTTCATCCACCTCGTTCTCTGTATTCTTCAGCTTCAATGCCCGCGTCCGAGGTTCAAGGCCCCTTGGATTTTCCTAGCATTCCTTCGGCGGTAACTTTCAACTTCCCAGGAGACCAACAACCAACAGTTGGCCGGGCACACTCCCAGCCAATAGGAGAGTCCAGTCAAGGACCCTCTTATGGTCGAAGGACACAGAGCGAGGGCTCGTTGAATATTCCTCTCCCCATGGCACTACTTCGAGCGTCCCCGGTGGCAGATAACGCCGTACGCATCT
The DNA here is from genome assembly GCA_038093955.1 of Boletus albobrunnescens. Classification (NCBI taxonomy): domain Eukaryota; kingdom Fungi; phylum Basidiomycota; class Agaricomycetes; order Boletales; family Boletaceae; genus Boletus; species Boletus albobrunnescens. Next base: position 8,026 of record JBBPTC010000909.1, read on the forward strand.
CTGTCAACCCGATTAATCAAGCGTTACTAATATGGCCTTCGCTTTTCAGACCTCGGAGCAACCCGCCTCTGCACCCTCACCCGTACCTACCGAAATTATTCCTCCAGATCTCACACAAGAAGAAATTGTCGTTGACATCCAACAGTTGGGCATCAAAGTGCGCGACTTTGCTTATGAGCAATTTCCTGTCGAGCAGCGCGCGCCCGAATTATTCGATCCCATTCTTGGCTGGCATGTTTACGAAGCGGTACTCGACAATCCCAACCCTAAGAGAAGTCCCCTCAATGGGAAACATCTGCGTAGACTGCTGGACCTTGGTTGGGTGTCGGAAGAGGCAGACAGACACCGGTGGCAGGACAAAGATAGGGAGGCATTAGAGAAATTTGATAGCCTGCCCCATTACCCCTGGAAGGCCCTCAATTTAACCAAGCCCAAGAGAAATGATTTGAGGGGCGTGGCGACATCGAGGTTTCAATGGGTGAACGCCGAGCAGCTCGTCCCTCAGTTTGTCAACCGTGGGTTCTCCCGCGTCGCCGCCGCCGTCCTTCGTGGTTCTCGTCACGCCGCGGCGCGGTATCAAAAGCGACAAGCAAACGATGCCACCGAAACAGAGGAAGACCCCGAAGTTTCACCCCGGTTAAAGAAGAGACGGCTATCAGAATCAGCAGCTTCAGGAAGTCAACACGCTCCAAGTTCCCCTGCGCAGCTCCCTTTGACTTTAGTCAATGGAAAGCCCCCACAACAGTTTCCTGCTGGACGTCCATCTGACAGCCCATCGCGTCTTCCCTCGCTTCCAACACAAGGGGCACTCAGTCGCTCTTTACAACGCCACCTTTCCATGACGTCTGTCTCTGCCCCTGACGTGCGGACAACGTTGACCCAGGGCACGGATCATGAATAACCTTCGTGGTTGCCATTTCTTACTGCCTCAGGCGCCTCTGATCGTCGGTTGTCCGTGTGGGATATGAGGACTACGAATTTTTTTTTTATAATCATATTTTTTGGAGCAGCTTCAAGGAGGGAAAAAGATAGGTAACATTGTATCTAATGTGTCCAACTCGTTACCCTCTTGTAATTGTCATCTATCTCCTTTTTGCTTCTCATTCTAAATCTGTTGGAGGCACTGGCGCATCCATTGGATTGACCTTGGTGACCGTGATGCCAGCTTGCTTTTGTGCTGATTCCGAGTTGGCCGGTTGGGGACGTACATTCGCGAGGTCTTCTCCATTGTTAACCTATAGCTCGAAGAGAAACGACCTCTAGATCTCGGGGCAAGTAACGCTTGCTGTCGTCACCTGATGCCACTGTCTTTCGGTGAGCCTTCAGGCCTAGTTATAACGTTATCGCCTGAAGGACTCGACCTGTGCAACCGAAGCCATTTGCGAGCTCTGATCGGAGGATGGCTAGCTAGAAAGGAAATTAAGGGTCGGTTTCTTGGCCGGTGCCTGAGCACTTTCCGTTTCACTGAAGAGCCAGCGCCATGCTCTAGTATTAGACTGAACTGGATCGATTTATGGCTGTGAACCAGCGCATGTTGCTGGAGCGCCGCATGCATTATGCAGAATCCGTTTCTGCCACTGGCATCATGATGCACAGGCCAAAGGCCTCATGAGAAAGCCCGGAAGGGAAGAGTTGGGCGACACGGCGTGCAGACAGTGCAAGCACGTTTGCCTATAGTACATGGGGAGACACGGACGCCTTGTGGGACGACGGTCCTCGAAGAGGGCTGCAATGACAATGACAATCAATCCATCCGTAGTCGAGGAAGAGAAGTACGCGTGTACGCCTCGGATCGGCTTGATATCTATACATTGCTAGTAGAACCGTTTTCCATCCTCGTGCAAACACCCCTTGACGGTCCTTTGCACGATAAACAAAATCGCGGGTATCGTTAGTGTCAGTCTACCATCCCTTGGATTTACACAACTGGCGCAACGCGACGTACCATCCTGGATCCATGTCCGACCGCAAGGCACAGGCGAAATAGCCATTTGCACTCGTCGTCCTGTTAGACGAGACACGTCAACTGCGCTGCCACCGACTAGTTCCAACATCATTTAAAACACGCACGCTACATCCGAGGGGGCAGACCTGGCACGACAGTGAAATGCATGGGATGAGAGTTGTCGAACGAAGAGTATACGAGGAGCGTAGATACTGAGAATCATCCACGCTCCGGCGTACCAAGTATCATTCATGGGAACAAAGAGGTGCATATACCTCATTGATATACATCATCCAGGGGACCGTTCCAGCTTAGTGTTGCCACAGATGACTCAGTTGTTTCCGCCACCTTTCATAGATGATCTGCTCGGGACTGATGTCGCTTTGCTCCACTTCTCACTGC
>JBBPTC010000912.1:0-10331 GCA_038093955.1 Boletus albobrunnescens
ATGTGGTGCTTGGGTGGCGGTTCCGAGAACACCTCTGATAACTCGTCATCGCCCATCAAGAGTTCTCCATGCTCCGAGAGGATGAACTTGCTGAGATTCTCTTTATAAGGTCTGGGTAGGGGATCCCTGGGCTTGTAAAGAGCGAGTTCATCTGCATCGAAGTCACGAAAGGCCACTGGCTTCTTGTTCTTGATAGCCTCTTTAAGGTCTAAAATGGTCTCTGTCTTTGAAATCTTGACCTGGAGAGTCACCCCGGCGTCTTGAGAACGGACCCAACAATTCAGCGTGAGCATATCCATGTTGTGAGACGGAGTGTTGTCAGAATACGGTGCGCGACGCGTCTTCATTAACTATGGATTCGATTCCCACGCTTAGGTCCTTGACCCCAGACGGACAAGTACTGCGACGTCCGCCGGCCTTGGTACTAACACGAGGTAGTATCTCTAGGGAGCAAAATGCCATGCCACTCCTCCATTCCAATGCAGTGCTGACTCGGGTTTTTCAAGGCCACTGTGCGGTCCATTCGTTGGAAAATGATATCGAACCTCGCTTTTGCCGCGTTGGTGCAATTGCTATAGTTCTCGTGCGGCACACCGACAACCCCCGTCGACGCCAGCTGGTCTGACGATACCCTTGTGGATGAGGTCCGCTATCAGTGGTCCTGACCTCACCGAACTGCAGCCCGGCCGAGGCCAGTGCGACGCGTCACGCCGTCACCCATCTTCGTCGTCCATGCTCAAGACCTCACGACGCTCTTCTCCATCCTGTATGGGTCTGGTACAGCCGATTCCTATCTTGCTGAAGACATCGTTGAGATGGCCAGTCTCTTGGTCTCGAACCAAGGTTTCGGTACGTCGAGATTCGTTGTGTTGTCGGTGTGGCGAGTCTGATCGGGTTGCGTGCGCACAGCCGTGGAACCAAGGACGAATTGACGGTAAACACTTCTGTCTGGCTCCTCAGTTTAGCTTGGCAGTCATTTTCGAGTTTAGGGCGGTCACTATTTTGGAAAACCCTCGAGAGTAACAACACCATGGATCTGGCACTGTTTGCAGGGAACTCGAAAGATGCTTGGTTGAGCGTGCCAACTAATGGTGACGTAGATACTCGAATGCCTCGAATCCATCTGCGTTGAAATCCAGAGGCAAGCTTATGTTACGTGCGTTTTGCTTCAGATGGATTCCGCGCGGGCGACGTTTGACGGAAATGTCCAGGATACAGAATGTTAGCAGCTTTTACACGAGTTTGATCGACTACGTCTACATCCCTGGTGAGCCGAACTACTGGCATCTCATCCTCGAGTGAGTCTGCATTGATCTTTTATCTGCTGACGGGACGACCAACAGCGTTGACGGTGCAAAGTACTGTCACAACGACCGAGACCTGAACGGCCACTCCGATCGACGCCGGCACCACCAACGTCGCCGGTCCCTTGCATGCCATCCAAGCCATCCATGCCCAAATACTCCCCGCAACGTGCCAAAGTGCTGGCTGCTACGAGTACTATGCGTGCCTGCAATGCCACTCACGCTTGTCACTCAGTTCGTCCTCACCCTTGACAGCCCGTTCCACGTCGGTAACGGTTTGGCGGAAGAGAATTGGACGATAAGTCCGGCAGATTTCAGGTACATTTCGGTTAATGCACCAGCGCCTTTTTCGACATGGATGCCAGGCGGTGGCAGGGGCCCCAGCTTGGTGGCTGTTGTCCCCTCGTGCTTAGGTAGCCGAGTCGTGTTGTTTCCTCGAGTTCACCACTTCCCCATGTGGCATGGGTTCTCCTCCTCGGGCCCTCTCCAATGCCCCCCTAGTGAAATACCTTGATGGTCTTTTGGAAACCAGAGGTTGAAGAGGCCGAAGAGGCTGCCTTCCGAGTCTCACTGGCCGCGTTCTCAACGCGGTGATCTCTGAGTTCGTGATCTGCTCGATTTCAATCTCATTCTTGGGGGGGGGGGGTGCTCCCCAATCATGATGCGTTTGAGCATACCCTTTTCGGTTTATATGGATAATCAATTGATGGCATAGGTCTCGAACATTGTGGTGGTATTGAAACACTGGAGTTGGTCGATCCATGTGCGTTGCGAGATGTTTCGTCGTTCCCTCCCTTCGTCGTATATCGTGGGTATATCAAAAGACAAGCAATGAGTAATCAACAGTTGTTGTGCAAATGACTCTTGTTTGTTGTTTGGTAACTTTGAATTCAGATGGAGTGTCTAATCTTTTGGATGACTTTGGATGCCAGGTGTTACTGCATGAGTGTTCTATATACTCCTCACAAAGGCATTGATGCTGTGGGGACTGACCATCATTATGGCAGGTCCTTGATGCCATTTGAACATGGCAATCAGGGCTTTTAGGAGGACAATAATAGCTGCAGCTTATACATATTGCCCCACCCTCATAATTTGTTATGCCAGTCAGAGATATACATACAGTGGATCAAAAAAGTGTTCCAATGTTGAGCCATTTTGAAGAGATCAATGAAAGGGTATGCAACAGTGGAGTAATTAGAAATGAAGCAGTGATAGAAGTTGGCAAAGCCAAGGAAGAATTGTATGTCCTTGACTTTTTGGGGTATTGGCCACTTTGTGATGCCATTGAGTTTAATGGGGTCCATGGTGATCTCACCAGGATGGATGATTATACCAAGATATTTAACTTTCTTGGTGGCAAAGTTATACTTGGATAACTTCAAGTATAAGTCAAAGAATTCATTAAGGTTGATCTCATGATCATAAGGATAGTTTCCTTCATGTCTTTATCAGCTGCCCTAGCTAGCTTTATGGTGGAGGTAAGCTTGGTGATGATAGAAGAGCCAAGAGGAGCATATTGAGACCTGAATCAGATAATCTAGTAACAGGTATAGACATCACAGAAGGCTATGTTTAGGTAGGGCTCATAACCTAATGAAATCCACAATCCTGGTTGGATGAAACTGTTGAAAGCAGGTTGAAGTGCAGAGGACTGCCTAAACACTCATAGGGATACACCAGATGATGAGATTGAGGTTAAGGGTTCTGGTGATGAGCTTGATGAAGATGCTTGAGATGCCATGGTGGTCAAAGTAGTGGAACAAGATCAATTAGAACTCAGATAGGCTAAGTTCGAACCTATATAGTGTACAGGTATGGTGAGAACCATTTACTACTTATAGTAACCTACACTATATACTACTTTTGTATGCGGTTGAGAGCTACACTAAGGTGCTCATTTAACACTCCCTCTTGCTAAGCTGCCTGGTAAAGGTGCATAAGCATCTAAGGTAAAGGCATCTTAGGGGGTAATGGCATTGTCATAAAGGACTAGCCTGAGTTGCAATTGCAACTGATTGAGCTTTATATGGCCAAGGTTCTTTGTGAACATATTGGTGGGATTAACCATGCCTTCAACAAAGAATATTTCAATAAGCCCTTCTTTAACAAACTCCTGTACTCCATGCCATTTAATATCAACATGTTTGTTATGTTTTCAGTAATAGGGTTCGAGGCCATGAATATAGATCCTTGATTATTACCACAAATGGGTATTGGACGAAGCTGATAGCCAAGTTCCTCAAGCAGTGATTGTAACCAAACTACCTGTTTGCTACAATCAGAGAGTACAATGTATTCAGCTTCTGTGGAAGAATAGGCAATGCGACTTTGTTGACACGACTGCCAGCTGAAGATGTAATTTGCTAGTTTAATAAACCAGCCAGTCTGAGAGCGACGGATATTGGGATTGGATGCCCAATCAGAGTCGGTATATGCTATTAGGCTAGCTTGAAAAGCACCATCGAATACAAGGGAGTAATAGCATGTTCCAAGTAGATATTGGCAGATATATAATGCCTTATCAAGATGCTCCTTCGAAGAATGGGCAGCATGCTGAGAGAGGGCAGTCACAGCATAGGTAACATCTGGATGAGTGCCAAGTGTAATATATAACAGGAATCTGATCACCTGTTGGAAATGAGATCGCAATTCTGGGTCTACTGGACCATTGTAATCCTGAGGATAATACTCCTAGAATAGAGGTGTAGGAGCGACTTTGGCGTTCTGCATTTGGAAACGCTCCAGGACTTTTTCAAGATAGGTGCACTGATCAATCATGATCTTGCTGCCTTCCTGGTAGATTTGCATGTATAGAAACTCCTTCATAGGGCCTAAGTCTCTGTATTCCCATTTGCACATGAAAGCACCCTTTACTTCATTTACAATGGTCTTGTTAGGGCCACAGAACAGGGTATTGTCTACATAGATGATGGAAACCACTACATTGGTGCCTTTCTTCTGGAAGAGAAAGATTCTGGCATTGGACTTCAGATGTTTAAAGCTGAGATATTTCATAGACTCATTGAGAGTCTCCCACCAGGCTAATCCGGCTTGTTTAAGGCCATAGAGGGCATGCAGTAAGCAGAGCACTTTGTGCTCTTGCCCAGGGATGGTGAATCTCTCTGGTTGGGTCATGTAGATCTCTTCTTTTAATTTGCCATATAAGTAGGCACTTCAAACATCGAGTGCTTCAATGTGCCAGTTCTCTAAGGCTGCAAGTGCAAGCATAAGCCACACAATCTCAAACCTTATGACTGGGAAAAAGATATGGTCGAAATCAACTCCCTCTACTTGAGAGAATCCTTTTGTGACTAATCGTGTGTGCTTTTGACCATCAGGTTTCTGGTTGAATACCCATTGGTTAGATATAACCTTACACCCTTTAGGGTGGTCGACCAGTTCAAAAACTTTGCGCTCATAGAGAATATCGAGCTTATGTTGACAAGTGGCTTTCCATTCCTCCTGTGCTGCAGTGGGTAGCATCTTAATGTCCTTATATATCCATTCGCATAATGGCTTAGACTCTGCAGTGTCTAGTCTGATAGCCTTTATCATCAAAAATACAGCCAAATCAACTCCCCCTTCATGACATAAGTATAGAAGGTCTGCATCACTACCAGAAGGAGAGGTAGGAGCATCGGAGAGTGTGGACAGCTCAGCATTGTCAGGATCATTGCCAGGTGCAGAAAGCACAAGCAGACCAGAGGGTTGGGATGATGGACTGGGATCCTATGATAAGCTCTTCCATCACAGACAGCATTCAATGTCAATGAGGTGGCATTTATCACCATAGACATTGCTGGGCCAGGCAGGCATGTAGTGTTCCTGTTCAGATTGCCTAAGCAGAGGTGGAGGCACCACTGGAGGAGCACCAGGTCACTGCTTATGAGGAGTGGAAGGCTGGGCTGGTGGTGCTTACTGGGGAGAAGGTATGCGAGAAGGAACTGGCAGAGGAGATGGACTCTGAGCAGCAGGTCAACTGGATAGATAGTCATTGCCAGCAGAGGGTGGTGGCTGTATAGGACCACACTCATCAGTGGTGGGTGGCACAGAAGGTGTGGCAGGGCATATGTGTAGAATGGCATAGCAGGGGAATCATACTTCATTGAAAAGTGTATGCATGGAATGGAACAATATATTATTGGGGGAGTGCATGAACAAGAAGTTTGTACTATTGGTAGGTGCAACCCCTAGGTACACCATTAGCTCAGACTTAGGGGCTATTTTATTGGCCCACACATTCTCTGGTATATGCACGTAAGCAGCATAACCAAAGACACAGAGGTGTGCTATGTCAGGCTGTTGTTTATGTATGAGCTCAGTGCATGAGTGATTGTGAACTCCCACCAGCTTTTGGGAATGCAGGCTTCATGCCACATAGCCTTAGCTTTGTTCATAACGGTGCGCATGAATAGTTCAGCTTGACCATTTTGTTGTGGAGTATGGGAGGTGGTTTGGAAAATACATATCTCCTGTCCTTTGAGCAAGTCATCAAAGGCCTGCGATTTGTATTCTCCCCCTGTATTGGAGTACCATCCTTGGACTTTGGTATTAAATTGCCTGGAGACTTCAGCAAGGAAGTACTTAGTAGCTACCAATATAGCATTTTTAGTGCACAAAGGGACTGTCCAAGCCATAGCCATATAATCATCAACAAACATGATGATATACTGATATTGATGATACAATTTGGTGGGAAAGGACTTTAGGTCTGAATGAATGAGTTCAAATGTGCATGTAATGTGATGCTCAGAAGGAGGAAAACTTCTGTTTGGTAATTTGTCCATTGTACAGCCAGGGCAGATGGAGTCTGTTGTAGGGATCTTGACATCAGGCATATTCTTGATATGCTTATATGTGTGTTGAAGGACATCTTTAGATGGGTGTCCAAGTCATTAATGGACAATGTCATAAGTAATAGACTTTGTCATATGGGCTGATGGTTCAGCGGTGAGCGGTAGCCCTTCCAAGGTAAACATATTAGGGCCTATGCAGCCTGGAATGAATGGGGCAAGGGTAATGCCATCACCATAAGTTACTACTAAACTGTTTACATTACTGTGAATTTTTGCTCTGTAACGAAGGAGTTGGCCTAGGGAGACTAGTCAAATGTCAGATGTGCCCAATACCGTGGAGTTCTAGGACGTGCATTTTTAGATGCTCATCCTTCCAATTGACAAGTACTCGACCTGTGCCTATCACATATATAACACCAAAGGCAGTTTGCACAGGTATTCATGCAGAACCTTTCAAGTCTATGTATTTGATGAAGTCACTTCAGTGGGGTGTAAAGTGCATTGAAGCACCTGAGTCAAGGATTCACAACATGGTGTTGTGATCACATCCATACATTTTACATTCACATGATTCGGAATGGCACAAGCACAATTTTTTATTTGTAAATATCTTGGTGGTATCTACATTCACTAACATGACATTACATTTGACTACTCGAGTGGTATAGAATGCATCAGAGGGGATGCAATGTGAGCGAGTGCATGCAAGTGAGGATGGACAAATCACTTGCCTGATCTGATGATCAAAGTCTTGTTCATCATATTCTACCTCAATGCTGGTGGCTGCAGCCAGCTACATGTTGATATCTGAACTGAAGATACTTACAGTATTCTTATTCTTTTTTGGAAATTCCTTGGGAGCAGGGCTGACGTACCCTTCATAGAAGTCCTCCATATCTGCTGAATCCCATTCATTGGCTGGGGGAGGCTTGATTGCTTGCTTACAAGAGCAGTGAGAGCACTTTCTTTTGGCCAGAGGAGGTGGGAGCTCATCCTTGGACATCTCCTCAATGGTCGCCATAGAGGTGGTGAAGTCCTGTGGTTCCAGGATATCAGATGTGAGCATAGGAAATCCAAAGGCTTTCATATTAAATATCCTATGGGAGAGTGGAATTGGACCCACCGACTGAGGAGGAAGAGAAGGAGGGGTGGACATGTATAAGGAAGGGCCAGCAAGTGGGATGATTGTGTTGAGCCCACAGATGTTCTCCATATTGGGGGTGATCTCAAGCCTTTTAGTGAGAGAGAATGCCTGCTTGATCTGAGGATCAAACAGTGGGCCTTGTTCTCCTTGATAAGGAGAAGGTGCATGGTGCACCATGAGATGGGGGTCAATGGTGGGCGAGGGAGCTGATACATTGAGGTAATGGGTCAGGAAGACAATGGTTGCAGAGGCGATGTGGGCGTGGTCATTAGACTTTGCCTTTTTACCTCAACGTGTTTTCTTCTTCTTCTTAGAGGTGCTAGCCTCTCCTTTTTGCTGCTGCTGCTGAAAAGAGGTGTCATTCCCCTTTCTCTTAACTGCACTAATGTGATTTGCATATGCAGGTTGTTTACCTCTTGCCTTTTCTGAGAGATGGCACTGGTCCCAGGATAGGACCACAGCAGCATGGATCTCGGAAATGGAGGGGTCCTTCAGTTTTCCTGCAGTATCCTTTGCCTGGACAATCATCTGTGTGACAATGTCCATAGTCGCAGGGAGCTTGCTCAAAAGCAGCATCATCTGGATTTTGGTGGGAATGTCATAACCAGCTTTCTTGAGCTGGGCAAAGAGGGTTTCAGCCTTGGAGAGGGCCAGTGCTGGATGTGTGTTTGTGGGGACTGAGATGTTCAGAAGCTCCTTAAAGAGTATATATGCCTGGAAAATCCCAGATGTCACATAGTTCCCTTCAAGGACTACAACTAGATCCTTGGCAGTGTGGTGCACTGAGTATTTGGTGCAGAAGGCCTTGTTCAGATGAAGGGCAATAGAGCCCATAATTGTCGAGTTGCCCCTCAACCAGCTTATCCAGTATGACATGTTGTTGTGGTCTGTCATAGGAGTTGGTGTGGGTGGAGGAGATAACTACATCACCCAGTTATGGCCAGTGGCAAGAATGTATGCCTGCATGGCGGGCCACCAAGATGCATAGTTCGTATTGGTAAAAACTGGGATGCAAGAGCCCTTAGCAATGGCAGATGAAGAAGTTGACATTTTGAGTAAGGATCTGGAATGCAACAGCGTTAGCATGCTATTCCAGCATAGGTTCACCCTATAAGGATGGAAAATGTTCATCATGAACAATCATTTTCATGACATTCAGTGAGAACAGTTAACCACCAAGATTACTTTTGCCAGATGGCATCACAAGTTAGACATCAGATAGGTGCAACCACGAGGTGCACACTATTGAGCACTAACAGGGCTCATAATCTGTTGAAAGCAGGTTGAAGTGCAGAGAACTGCCTAAACATTCATGGGGTTACACCAGATGATGAGATTGAGGTTAAGGGTTTTGGTGATGAGCTTGATGAAGATGCTTGAGACACCATGGTGGTCAAAGTAGTGGAACAAGATGAATTAGAACTCAGATAGGCTGAGTTTGAACCTATATAGTGTACAGGTATGGTGAGAACCATTTACTACTTATAGTAACCTACACTATGTACTACTTTTGTAGGCAGTGGAGAGCTACACTAAGGTGCTTGTTCAACAGAAACCAGAAGGATCTTGTAATGCAGAAGCATAGTTTCTGGGACTTCAAACAGAAGTTGAGATGTCAGCAGTCATGAAGACACTTCTGACAGGGAGGGGCTTCAAGGAGACACTTGGTCACTTCTCAAGTCTAAAACAACCAACTCACTTAAGAGCTAGTTGTTTGGTTGGAAAGAGTACTAAATGTGAGCTTAGAACTAGCTGTTGTTTGGAAAAGACAAAACTGCCATCTCCTGGTGGTTTATTGGACTTTATATACTGTAGCTACATGCACACAGACTGTGCTATGCTTATCTCTATTTACTATACAGAGATACAAGCTGGAATGATTGGGTATGACATATGTCTAGGCTGTGTGCATGTGGATTGGGTGTGGCAAGACATGAGTGGATGATAGGGGTCCTGAGTATGACTAGACAGAGCATGTGTGAGATAGCATGATATGTGAAGAGGTGACATGGTGAAGGTGTAAAGATGTGAAGATATGACTGACGTGACTGATGGATTAGGGTAAGATTAGGAAAAGTGTAGTGAACTTTGGTAGTGAAATAGTTATCAGCCCAAGATGAGCAATTGAGGACTAGGAAAAATAGGGAAAAATAGGATATGTGTAACACTACCCCCTGACTAAGATCAAACATCCTGGTTGATCCTTGGTGTGGTTGAGCATTGGAGAGGGGTCCTCAACATAATCAGAGTGATGTGTCCATGAATTATTTATATAACCCCAAGTGGTATATGTAGGAACGGCATCATCAGGCATCTTGTCAAGATCAGGAAGATTATCATCCTCATATGGGAGGCAAGAATCTTCAGGGGCTTCATTAGCTGGTCCCCATACTTCATCAGTACTATATTTAGTGAAGACTTCACTATTGGCATGATAAATATTATTTCAATATGTGAGATCCCAGGTTCGTTAGTATTGTTGAACGAGCACCCTAGTGTAGCTCTCAACTGCCTACAAAAGTAGTACATAGTGTAGGTTACTATAAGTAGTAAATGGTTCTTACCATACCTGTATACTATATAGGTTCGAACTTAGCCTATCTGAGTTCTAATTCATTTAGTTCCACTACTTTCACCACTGTGGTGTCACAAGCATCTTCTTCAAGCTCACTAGCATCTCTAACTAAACCCTTAACCTCAATCTCATCAGCTGAAATACCCCCATGAGTTTTAGGCAGTTCTCTGTAATACAACCTGCTTTCAACAGGTTATGAGCCCTGTTAGTGCTCAATAGTGTGCACCTCATGGTCACACCTATCTGATGCCTAACTTGCAATGCCATCTGGCAAAAGTAACCTTGATGGTTAACTATTCTTGCAGAATGTCATGAAAATGACTGTTCATGAAGAACATTTTCCACCCTTATAGGGTGAACCTATGCTGGAATAGCATGCTAATGCTATTGCATTCCAGATACTTGATTGAAATGTTGTCATCATCATTCACTATTACTAAGGACTCAAGCATCCCAGTTTTCACCAGTGTGAACTGGGCCTCCTGGTGGCTGGCCATACAAGCATACAT
>JBBPTC010000919.1:0-10294 GCA_038093955.1 Boletus albobrunnescens
ATAGGAAGTTAGAGGAGCACAGGATGTCCCTAATGGCCCTGAAGATCTAAATCTAAGATTTCAGGGGTAGATCTAGGAAACCAGTGCAAAGGCAATAAGCAATACATTTGCACAGCCTACTGTATCTTACCTGAAGATCTAAGCTTTGCACAGCCTATACTCTGCACAGCCCAGTTTTAACACAGCCCATGTCTTGCACCTGGAGCATAGCCTGCATTTCATAGCCTCAAACTGTCCAAATCAGTTTTACTAGCACTGCTGCAATCTGACTATTGCACCATTAGTGTTACGATTCATTCTTTTTCCTTGAACACTTCGCTCTTGCTTACTGTTACTTGACCTTTGCTGATATTGCTCATCTACTTCACAATATCACTAATCCTTGTTTCTCTTTTTATGCTTACCAGCCTTTGTTATAACTAGTAAGCCTTTCTCGAACTGTTCATTTCGATTACGATACTTTTACCTTGTACTCATATCTAATCTCTCTTCTCGATACTTCCTTAATCCCTTCGCTGCCATATTATAGTACACATGTACCATGGCTTCTCCCTTCCTAGGTGTACATCCTGTAACCTAGTCCGAATAAACTCCTCCTTTTCCTTTCGAAGTCTCACCTCTTCCTTGAAAGTCTTTACTGCACTTTGAGCAGTGTTCCTGAATTAGTCATCGTTGAGACTATTGACTCAATGCTTACTCTCTGACTTCTCGACTGACTCACGACATCACTGCACGATGTCACTCTGACCCCGACCGACTCATGATATTACTGCACGACGTCACCTCTGACCGACTCGTAACATTACTGTACGACGTCACTCCTGACCCCGACCTTCGTCTATCCTAGGCTATGCTCGTCCCTACCTGGGCCAAGTGTAACAAAAGATCAAAGCTTCCTGAAGGCCTACCATTGTGTAGTACGCCACCATTTCTTCCTCAAATAGACGCGGTCGACCCAACCGTCCCTTGACCCCCATCCCTGCCCTGTGGTACGCTCAATACCACAACCTAGAGCCTTCGCTCTCCCCTGAACCCTCGAACTCTTTGCCCACTTCTTCTGAAAGCGAAGATCTTCACCTTGCCTCCCCTATAGACAAGGAAACTGTCCAGACATTAGCGCACGACTTCTCAGCGTTGCTAACTTTACCCAGACCACCGACACCACCATCCCCACCTTCTATTTCGAGGCAGACATCCCTCGCTACAGCGTTCCCCTACCCAATCACTAGACCACCTACTCCAACCCCTCCTGCCATGTCGTCTACCAAACACGCCGAACTTCGCATTGGCTCTCCTGAGAAGTATGATGGAAACCCAAAGAATGCCAAATCCTGGCTAAACGCTGTACAAACCTACCTCTTGACCAACGAGGACGTCTACAATACAGATGCAAAGAGAGTCGCTTTCATACTCTCCTACATGAAGAAAGGCACCGCCTATACATGGGCATCTACTTTTTGGGCAGACACCTTAGACAACAACTCGTTTGGAACCATGTCGGACTTCATGTCCAAATTTTTAGATGCCTTTGACCATGCCAGTACCAAGACTGACGCGATAACTTGGCTGGCCACTACTCGAATCAAAGATTACAAAGTACTCTCTGAGTACATCATTGAATTCGAAAACCAAGTCGCGGTTAGCGGCATCACTGAGGAACTCGTCCTCATCAACTACTTTTCCGCCGGCATCCCCGAAAATCTCATGAGACAAATACTGGCCATGGAAACCGTACCAACAAAAGTCACCGATTGGTACAAGAAGGCCATGGTCTTCAAACAAGGTGCTGACCAATCCGACTTGATCCGTGCTATGTACAGAAACCCCTCCTCGACCCCCCGCTTCTTCTCACATTCTCATGCAAAAGAAAAAGACCCTAACGCCATGGATGTTGATGCCGTCTGAGTACCTTTTCCTAGAAAGAAACTCACTGACGAAGAACAAGTACAATTCGCTAAAGAAGGACAATGCTTCAGATGTCGCCAAAAGGGACATATGGCGTACAATTGCAAAACCGAACTCGGACTCTCACCGAAGAAAACAGAAAGAAAGGTCCAAAAGGCGAAGAAAGACGAAAAGGATCTTCCTAATCTTCCAAAGTTGGAGAACTGCAAAGAAGAAGAGGACACAGTAGGGCGTGTCCAATTCAAACAGGGTTTTTAGGACAGAGGCCTCAATCGACGCGAGTACCCTCCTCTTCCTCCTCTCTTACATGCGCTCCTGTACTTGTATCTTCGAAATCCAAATCTCTTCAGATCCCGATACAAGTCATTGATCCCTCGCACATTATGAAAGTCGTCGATACCTGCACCCTAGTTGATAGCGGCGCAGACATTTCCTGCATTGACTTTGGATTCATCCGAAGAAACCGACTTCCTACCATCCGTCTACCAAAACTGATTTCCATTTGGAACGTTAACCAAACCTTGAACAAGAAAGGCCAGATTCGCTTCACCTCTGACCTGTATCTTAACATCGAAGGAATAGCCCAAAAGGTGACCTTCTATGTTATGGACTGCAGAACCGAGAACGTCATCCTCGGACTCCCCTGGCTGAAGAAAGCCAACCCTTCTGTCGACTGGAAATCGAACACCCTGACAATCGACGAGTCCGTGGATGAATCCAAAGGACTTTATCAATCCTATGCATCCAACGCTCTTTCCAACGATACTCTCCTGAACTAACGTCACCCCCCTCCTCGACACACCATAATCAGAGCAGCTGCTGCTGATCACCTCGAAAAGTTTATTGGACACGAGTCCGAAAACGAATACGTCCAACGGGCCCGTGACGTTTACACCTGCAGCCGGATCGTACGATTCAGCACCTACTTCTCCCCTCTCGGCGAAAGACCAGCCAAACTAACCTCCATCGCTAAAGTAACATCCACTATGGAGTTAGCCAGAGAGGCAGACAAGAACAAAAAGGAAACCGTCCTTCCTCCCGAATACCAAGAATATGCTTCTGTCTTCTCAAAAGAAGCTACTGACCACGTCCCTCCTTCCCGACCCTACGACCACGAGATCAACCTCGATGAGTCGTTCAAACCGAAGATCGGAAAGATCTACCCTCTTGCCCCTGAAGAAAAGAAGGCGACGGATGCCTTCATCGACGAAAACCTTGCCTCTGGGAAGATCCGTCCTTCCAATTCTCCCCAAGCATCCCCCTTTTTCTTCGTCAAGAAGAAAGATGGCGGTCTTCACCCCTACCAAGACTACCACTATCTTAACGAACACACTGTCCGCGACGCTTACCCACTTCCCCTCATCTCCGACCTCGTTGATAAACTCAAAGACGCGAAAGTCTTCACCAAGTTTGACATCTGATGGGGTTACAACAACGTCCGCATCAAAGATGGACACCAATGGAAAGCCGCCTTCATTACGCATTGCGGACTCTTTGAACCAACGGTCATGTTCTTTGGCCTGACCAACTCCCCTGCTACATTCCAATGATTCATGAATGATTCGTTCAGGGACATGATCGCTGAAGGATGGCTCGTCATTTACATGGACGACCTCCTTATCTTTTCTCCTGACCCAGCTACCCATGAAGAGCGTACGAAACGCATTCTTCAAAGGATGCAAGAACTCGACTTACACTCGAAACTCTCCAAGTGTAACTTCGCTACCAAGGAAGTTGAATACCTTGGTATGATCATTCGTCCTGGTGAGATCACCATGGACCCCATTAAGCTTGACGGTATCACCAAGTGGCCAACCCCAGAGAAAGTCAAGGATATTCGATCCTTCCTTGGCTTCGCCAATTTCTATCGCTGCTTCATTCCAAACTACTCCACCGTCGCACGCCCCCTCATTGATCTCACCAAGAAATCTCAGGTCTGGGCTTGGACTCCCTCCTGTCAGAGCGCTTTTAAACGTCTCAAAGCCCTCTTCCTCGCAAAACCCGTCCTCTCTTTTCCTGATGTTTCCGCCCCATTCGCCATCACAACTGATGCCTCAAAGTACGCCTCTGGGACCGTACTTCTCCAAACTGATGCCAATGGCGAGTAGCACCCCTGCTCCTATCTCTCTGAATCGTTTTCCCCCGCAGAGAGAAACTACGATATCTATGATCACAAACTCCTCGCGATCCTCCATGCCCTGAAAGCGTGGCACCACTATCTTCTTGGCTCTGCTTTTCCTGTCCAGGTCTTCAATGACCATAAAAACTTGACTTACTTCCGTTCCGCCCAGCACCTGAACCGTCGTCAGGCCCGCTGGCTCCTAGATCTTGCAGATTTTGATCTCAAGATTACCCACATTCCTGGCAAAGACCTTGCTGCTCCCAACACTCTTTCCCGTCGTCCCGACCTAGTTTCTACCTCTGACGATGACAATCAAGGAACCATCCTTCTTCCCCCCTCTCTGTTTGTCAACATGATCAATTCCACTATCTCAAGTGTTATTGAAGACAAATCGAAGAAGGACAACCTCTACCTGTCCATTCTCCAATCCCTTGACAAGGGCCTCTTTGTTTCTTTCCGTTCCTGCCTCTTCGATTGGCAGCTTCGCAATGGTATCCTTTTGTATAAAAACCGTGTCTATATCTCCCCCACTGAGGGCCTCCGTCAATCCATCGTCTCTCGCTGCCATGACCACTCTTCCGCCGGTCACCCCAGCTTCTTGAAAACCAGACAGCTCGTTGCCGCTGATTACTGGTGGCCGGGCCTCGCCATCCACGTTCGCTCCTTTGTATCTGGCTGTGCCGTCTGCCAGCAGAACAAAGTGAACACCCATCCAACGTCGCCCCCACTCCTCCCTATCTCCTTGACCACCTCTCGTCCATTCCAGCAGATCTCTTGCGATCTTATCACTGATCTTCCTCCCTCTGCTGGCTTCGATTCTCTCTTGGTTGTGGTCGACCAAGGGCTTACTAAGGGGGTAATTCTATGCCCAACAAAGAAAACTTGTACCGCCAAAGGAGTAGCCTCACTTTTCTTCATGAAAGTTTACTCACGCTTCGGCCTGTATGACAAAATCATCTCAGACAGAGGCCCTCAATTCGCCTCTGCATTTGCAAAAGAACTCGGGAGGATCCTCGGTTACGATCTCTCCCTCTCTATGGCTTACCACCCCCAGACCGACGGTGAAACTGAACGGGTTAATCAGAAAATCGAGACTTATTTGCATATCTACTGTGGAAACAACCCCACCGCATGGTCCGAATCGATTACCCACGCAGAATTCACACACAATCACCGTCCTCACTCCATCACTGGCAAATCCCCGTTCTTCCTAATGATGGGATATGAACCTCATGCCCTCCCCGATGTCATTGCCTCGTCAAATCTCCCTGCTGTTGAAGAACAGATAACCACCCTCACCACTGCTCGAAACAAAGCCCTTGCTGCACATGAACTAGCCAGGCAAGTCATGGCCTCTCATTCTCGAAAACCATTCGTTCCCTTCCAAAAAGGCGATAAGGTGTGGCTGGAAGCCCGCAACCTGAAACGCCACGTTGTCCACTCTAAACTCGCCCCGAAACGCGAAGGACCCTTCACCATCACGAAGGTCTTATCGCCCATCACATATCAACTCCGACTCCCACAGACATGGAGAATTCACCCCATCTTTCACGCCTCCCTCCTATTGCCCTATTGCGAAAACCCCGTTTATGGAAAGAACTTCCCTGCACCACCTCCTGACCTGGTTGATGGTGAAGAAGAATACGAAATTGAACAGATCTTACGCCACCGTGGAGCTCCGTCTTCCCGATATTACCTGATCCGATGGAAGGGATATTCTGCCGAAGAAGACTCTTGGGTTCCTGAGTGGAATCTCAAAAATGCAAAGTCCACTCTCGAAGAATACAAAAGACTCCACTCCTCCACATTTCCTTCCTTCTCATCTTCCTCTCGAACAACCATCAACAGAAACAAAAACCATCTTTACTGGCACACTCATTACTGGCGACTATCCTTGTCCGTTCTGGCGATCCTCTGTGCCCTTTGGTGACTTCCATGACATGACGCATGATACCACCATGACGTTCACACTCCAGATAAATCTCTTGCCCTTTGGCCTGGGAAACCACTGTGGTGAGAGTTATGCCATCCATCCTTGGGAAAGACTTGGCATAGACTGTGGTCATAACCTGACCATTCCTGTTCCCATCGTCACCCTCCTGTCCTTGTCATCGCCATTCTGATTCTCGTCGTCGCCATTCTGTCATTAATTCCTGCCACCACTTGTCGTCTCCCTTGACCTTGATTCCTCCAACCGCTACCACTGTATACTATGGTCAACCACCTCCCATTCATTTATCCTTCCACTCTCTCGACACACTCGCTGCTATGCGCCCCCGATACCCACTATTTAACCTAGGAGATTGAATCTTCCTCGTCTTGTCTTGGTCTTTTCTTTTTACAGGATACTTCCAACCGGTGTTTGGAACATAATGGGGGGATAATGTTATGATTCATTCTTTTCCCTTGAACACTTCGCTCTTGCTTACTGTTACTTGACCTTTGCTGATATTGCTCATCTACTTCAAAATATCACTAATCCTTGTTTCTCTTTTTACGCTTACCAGCCTTTGTTATAACTAGTAAGCCTTTCTCGAACTGTTCATTTCGATTACGATACTCTTACCTTGTACTCGTATCTAATCTCTCTTCTCGATACTTCCTTAATCCCTTCGCTGCCATATTATAGTACACATGTACCATGGCTTCTCCCTTCCTAGGTGTACATCCTGTAACCTAGTCCGAATAAACTCCTCCTTTTCTTTTCGAAGTCTCACCTCCTCCTTGAAAGTCTTCACTGCACTTTGAGCAGTGTTCTTGAATTAGTCGTCATTGAGACTATTGACTCAATGCTTACTCTCTGACTTCTTGACCGACTCGCGACATCACTGTGCGACGTCACTCCTTGACCGACTCATGACATTACTGCACAACGTCACTCTGACCCCGACCGACTCGTGACATTACTGCACGACGTCACCTCTGACCGACTTGTAACATCACTGTACGATGTCACTCCCGACCCCGACCTTCATCTATCCTAGGCTACGCTCGTCCCTACCCGGGCCAAGCGTAACAATTAGACCTAAGGCATTCATATATATCTTTCTCTGCCCTTTCTATCATTCCCTTCACTTCATCCCAGTACCCTGGATTTAGAAGTACATAGCCACTCTGTAAGGCATAAAAGAAGCACAATCTGGGGCAGGGAGATAATCAAAATTTTTTACTGAGAATTACTCAGGGAATCTGATCACTAGGGGATAATATCCTCACTATTTCTACAGAGCCTAGCAAAGTACTAGACTGCTGTAGAGTAGATCCTGCAAGGAATTAGGCTACAGAGATTAGCCAAGGATCTATACTTGATAGAATCCTTATTCCTACCCAAGATTGATTGCACCTTCTAGCTTAGTCAATATAAGTGGTCAGTAGTCACTCATTTGATAAGTGTGAGAAGTGAGTCATTCTTCATTCTGCATCTCCTGCTATTTGGCGCTGTCCACAAAGGAACCCATAGCAGAGTGTGATCATCTCTTGACATTGGTTGTCAACATCATCTATAGTCAGCAAGTTAGCTACACTCTTTTGCATTTCTTATTTGTCACCATACTATAGCAGACCCTCTCTGCTCTATAACACCTCAACTATAGCAGACTATCTCTACTATACAACACAAGGAGGATTAATTTCACCCACCCCGATTGATCCTATTAAGGTAAAGTCAGGAAGAACGCCCACGCAATCAAGCCGACTGTAGTGTTATATAGTCCACTATATTCCTGTTCCTCCAAGAAGAAACAGAACAGCCCGCTGACCATGGTGAATAAGTTTTTGTAGGACAGAAGGCCTAGATTTCATGTGTTTCCTGCTAGATTTATTCAAACAAGATAGTGGGGGATTCAGATACATAGGTAGACTCCTCTGAAGAGGAGTCCCAGTTATCCACATTCCAGTTGTCGACTGAGGGGTCATCAGATAGGTAGTAAAGGCAGTTATGGAAAGGGAGGGCGTTGAAAACAGGGCATAGGATTGGAAAGATGATGAGGTGGGGAAGGTCGTTGAAGATCCTTCTTATGCCATGCTGGTCCAGGGTGTCAAGGATGGTGGCCCTAGCCTCTGAGAGGGCTTGTCCCATAGCATGGATGTAAATGGGGGAGGTATGTTCTGGAAGGAGTTGGGCATGGACGGTTCTGGCAGCTGCATAGAAGTGGAAGATGTCCACCAAGGACATGAGGGTTCTGTTTCCAGAGAATTCTGGGATAAGGCGAATGCTATCTGAGGTGACAGGGTTGCCCAATAGAGCAGTATAAATGATTCTTCTACTCTGAAGAGGGAGTCAGAGGAGAAGGGATACTCGAGTGTTGAATTCAGCAGGGGCATTATTGGAAGAGGACATGGATGTTTTGAGAGTGGTTAGGATGAGGGAAAGGCTAGTGGATTCCTTGCCTTATATTCTGCAAGAAGTTCTGTGGCATGCCCTAGATGGTTCTTGGGCTTCCAAGTGTTTTTGGAGGATGGGTATCCTTCCTACTTTATGAGGAAGGTCCAATGCTGCATGGCTCCCCAATAAGATAAGATCTGTTCTATTTCAAATTCTTCTTTGCTATCTATGAGATCTAGCAGAAGCAGAACAAAATTTGTTCCATGTTCTGCAGTTTCTTTATAAGGGGAGAGAAGCAATGCGTGGAAGGCATTGTGAATTTTCTACATTTTTGGTAGTTTTAGCTTATAGGAGATGGGAGAAATTACTTGGGTAATCTCGAATGGACCCTCTCATCTCAGGGCTAGTTTCTTTGAGAGATAGTGAAGGCAAAGGTTTTGGCCTTCTAGCCATACTTGATCACCTACTTTTCAGAGTTTGAAACAAGAGGTTACTCATTTTTTCATATATTGTTGTGCTTTCTTGTAGGCTTCATGTGCTTCTTTCCTGGCCTTGGCCAGTTCAGAAAGGCAGGTTTTCATGGCTGGGACAAAAGTTTGCCCTAGAGGAGGGTATTCTCTTGGTTCATATTCCATTATTAGGGAGAAAGGAGTTTTTTGGATTATGAAGTGGACAGAGAAGTTGTGGTGATATTCCACTAGGGTTAGGAGGTCCACCCATTTGGTTGGGTCCCCTTGGCAGAAGATACAGAGATATGTCTCTACTTCCTATTTCATTTGCTCAGTTTCTCTATCTGTTTGGGGGTGGTAGGTGGAGGAGAGTAGTGGGTCATAGAGTAAGAGTCTTGCCAGTTCTAGAGCAAAGGCAGAGGCAAATTGTAGTCCCCTATTAGAAACTACCTTGTCATGTAATCCAAATCTTTCGAAAACATAGTTGAGAAAAAGGGAAGCGACTTCTTCTACATCAATGGATTTGTGGCAAGGAGTAAGAATTACCTCCTTAGTAAGCCCATGGTCAACCATGACCATGGTAGAATCAAATCTGTGGGAAGAAAGGAGGTCGGTGATGAGATTGATGGAGATATGTTGGAAGGGTTGATCAGTGGCAAGGAATAGTAGGGTGAGAGGGGGGGTGGTCGGGTGGGTGTTGACCTTATTAGCTTGGCAGAGGGCACATCCTTGGACATAGCAGTGAACGAAGCTGGCAAGTCCTGGCCACCAGTAATCCCAATGAACTAGGTTGAGGATGTGAAAGTAACCTTCATGATCTCCAATAGGGGAGTCATGAAGAATAGAGAGAATGGCAACCCTGGACGATTCCAGAATGTAGAGGCAGTGGTGATAGTAGAGTAAATCATTGTTAAAATGCCAGTCCAATTTATGGATGAAGGGGAATGTCAGAAAGCCATCATGGAGGGCTTGGAGTTGTTTCTCTATGAGGGGGTCGGTGGCAGAGAAGTGCTTGATCTGAGTGGAGAGGTCTAGATCCAGTTTTCTGATGAAAGCATTTGGTAGGAGAACAATATCCTCATTGTTGTCAGTGATGTCAGGGGTGTTTTTTTGAGAGAGGGTATCAGCGGGAGCCATTTTGGTTCCTAGAAGATGTTGGAAGATTAAGTCATAATCTTAAAGAGTGAGAAGCCATCTGGCTTGTTGGCGAGAGAGTTTCCGAGGGTCTTTGAAATAGGTGAGGTTCTTGTGGTCCATGAGGATGGTAACCAAATATTCTGTTCCTATGAGATAATGTCACCATTTCCTGAAAGTGCAAATGACTACTAATAATTCCCTGTCATAGATGTTATAATTTCATTCTGCTAGGGAGAAGGTTTTGGAATAATAGGTGCAGGGATGAGATCACCATTCCCATCCTTCTACATTAAGATGGCCTCTGTGGCCAAGAGGGAGGCATCAGTCATAATGTGAAAAGGTTGGGAGGTGTCTGGC
>JBBPTC010000921.1:0-10280 GCA_038093955.1 Boletus albobrunnescens
GGGTTTCCAATAGTCGAATCTGCAAGCCATTGAAGTTGAAGAATGTTCATCAGGAAAAATCACGAACCTCCCGCAGAATACCGAGAAGATACGAATGTGACTCTCCCAGTGCGATCTTTTTCACGGCAAAATGGCCTAGACAAGCGAGGAAGTAAGTTGGTGAAGGTCCGCAGACATAGTAGTCTCGGTATGCACACCCAGTGGATTGCCGTCCAACAGGTGACAAGGCGAGTTCGGTCGGTCGGGCACGTATCCATTGTCATTGTATCGTCGAGGAAAGGGTAAGTCAGAAAACTGGGGGCGAGTGTCGACGAGTCGATCGTGCCGTCTTTGCGGTAGAAGAGGGTGGCGACGCGGATGGGATCAGAGGTCGAGCGATGATTTGATCAGCGCGATCATGGTCTGAAAGGGGGCGTCGTGTCTGTCGTCGACCGACAAGAGCGAGATAGATGAATGGGACGTACGCGGAGAGGGACACGGAAGAGGTGTTCCCTGCCAAACGCTTTCGTGGTGGGCGACGATACAGAGGTGAGGTGCGTGGAAGGGCAGAGAAGACTGGGAGACATTGATCGAGGCCCGAAGCGAGCTCGTCGTGGATCGTTGTGATGACCAGGCTGTTGTCGGGACTTGAAGCTTGAAGCTTGGAGATGACTCAGCCGCCACACGTTCGTTCCAGTTTATAAGTCCGACTTTTTCACACGGACAACTCCTTCCCGTTCCATCACCACAGACATGTAGGAGGGTAGTAGAATCTAGCACGAGTGTAATACACACTACCAATTGACTGAACAAGTTTTTAATGTCGGTCGCTGTACTGCAGCACTTCCCCCTCAAAGCCTAGCGTCCTTTAGTGTAGAATACGTGCTGCAAACGAGGTAGGGCTTTTGTAAGAATATTAGCGGTCATCTCGCCTCATTGTATACGCGTCGATACCGTGTAGGTGGAATGCATGAAGAATTATTTACATGATCATGGGACGTGTCGCCTCACTAAGATAATCACAATGGGTAAGTTCGTTGGCCTACATTTCTGCCTAGGACTGACCATGCAGTTCAGCAATGTCGTATCACGTCACCGACGTTCAAAGCGTCGCGAATGCGCGACTTCGTGCAATGGCAAGTGATCTTTTGCCTGCCCCATCGATCGATCGACTGACCCTCTTCTAGGACCACTTCCTGCGCCTCTGGAGACACCACCACATGAGACCCCAACACTCCTGCGCGCTGTCGAGGCTTCCAAGGCCACAGATTACCCCCGCTACTGGTAAGCTTCGTGCAGAGCATGCGATGAAACGGGATTCCCTTGCTATCTTCTAGCCACAAGGTTCATGCAAGCCTGCCGTTGCCCCACTCGCGCAGCTTGCGGGCACGCCAACTTCTGCGAAAATATTCCGCGCGTCATTGCGCCAGCTCCCTCGCTCTCGCCCTCTTCAGCGCGTGGGCGGAGCCCCGTTCCTTCACTCCCAGGCTCCCTGCATTGGCGCCGTCTCCTGGTGGCGGTACAGCCGCGGAGGTCGTGGAAAACGACTCGCTAGACGGTCGACAAGGACATGCGCGCTCCGCTTTTTAGCCGATCACGAAATGCGAGCTTTCAGGATCGGGCGGTGGCTTTCTCGATGCGGAGACTTGATTGCTGTCATGGCGTGCAGACGGGCAATCGAGTTTCCGTTTAGCGAGCTCTAGCGGTTTCCAGCTTCGAGACGGAGCACCCCTCTAAGTTCCTGCCTTTCGCTCGCTGCTTGCTCGTCCTCGGCGTGAGGATTCTTGGCTCTTTGCAGCAAGTTCTCGTCGTGAGTGAAGTTGTGCTGGGACATACACCTCGGTTTCCGGCTTCAAGATGATTCTCCCGCCGAGTGGCCCAGCCGCGTTACCACCTCTTCTTGGCGATCCCGGGACCTTTACGAAATCCATCACGACAGGTCGTCGCGAAATGTTACGTCTGTTTAGAATTCGGGCAATGCAGCGCTGGCTGGGTCCGACGATAAAAGGGTGGAGGAGCTTGTTTACCTAGTCCAACACCTTGTAGAATCGCTCCGAGCATCTCTAGATGCCCTTTCCTTGTTCTGATTGCCAACACACGTTCGACAATGTTGCTGCCCTCCAGCGTCACCACTGGAGTCAGCACTCCAAAGTTCCCCCGATTTCTGTGGCCGGCAAGGAGTATGTCGTCGAATGGGAAGGCGGGACCATGCGATGTCCCATCGAACAGTGCGGGCGTTCCTACAAAAGCAGACAGGCGTTCGCAAGGCACGTCAAAGTAGCGCACGAGTCGCCAACACCATCCCCTGCGCCGACGGGCTCATCCCAGCGCAGCATCCGAAGGCAGGGCGTTTCTTTCGCATCTAGGAGTGGGTCGCGCCCTTTTTTGCATTCGCTGAGCATTTAATCACTCGTTCCTCTCCCAGAGGATAAGGTAGCGGAGCATTCCGGAGATCGAGGTGGCGAGGCTCTCCCACCCACATCCAAGGGCAGGCTCCAGGTCCCTGTCGACCTGCCGGAAGTCGGTGAGAAATTCTTGTGCGCATTCTGACAGGAGAAATGGATTTTGATTACGATCCATCTCGGCAGCGTCCACCTGCCAGGGCGATGCCGGGGATGCCAAAGTAGAACAGGTGGGAGGTAAGTGCGGCCAAGTTTTCTTGAAATTGATACAAAACCTGGTGCTAAGTTTTTGCCGTCTCTCAGGAAATCGGCCAGTGGAGGAATCGTCTGCCGGCACCCTTGCAGCTAGTGAGAGCGTTGAATTGCTATCTGATTCAAGAGACCCAGGTGAGAAGGCCGGATGATCTACGGAAGGAACTGTGATTGTAACCAATAGCTCCTAGCATTTCTTCACTCAGAAGGCCCTATCCACAGGTCTGAGGTGGGAGTGAGCCCTGTTGAGTACGAGAGCGTACGGAACAAGGGAAAACTTTTTGATCGCGCACTCGCTTGGTTGGGACCACTGTCTAGGCTGCTTAGCATGGAAAATAAGAAGCCCGCGTGTACCAAGGGAACGGTCGCGGTTCCCGAGAAGACTTTGGATGCTAGGGAGCTCGCTGTCCAGGTCTCCGACGCTGTCGCTGACGCAGTCATGAGGAAGCTGGCGGACATCGGCCTGACTGCGGAGAACATCAAGAGGCTCGAGAGCTTGGGAGCAATGACACCCATTGTTGCACCAGGTGGAGTCTCGGAGGCGGGCGGTCTCACAGATGGTGTCTTACGCAATTTGCCATCCATTGGTATAGTGGAACAAAATGTCGGGCTCACGACCGGAGGTGGGGGAACTCCACCTCTTGCTGCAGGTGAAGGCTCGCCTGTGGCTAGGGCACCCATTCACTCGGACCACCGTTCGGACGCCACAGAGATTTCGTTGTCATCTTTTAACCAAGATCCGTTGGTCCCTTCTACATGGGCCACCAAGAGCAACCAGCGGGGTGTGAGCGGAGATCAGTTAAGACACATTGCGGACAGGGGGTCGCTGGTCAGCGAAGTCCAGGAGTTTGACACGTCAGGTCCACCTAACAAACTGCACCCATTCGAAATAATGCCACAGCTTCACTACTCTGGGCAGCGAAAGAGGGACGTACCCCAGGAGGTGATCCCACGGCTAAAGAAGCGAGCGCGGCATAGTGTGGTTGGTTACGAGAAAGGTGGGCTGCTGGTGGAGCTCAACAAGGTCACTCGCACGAGGCAGAATCGGGGTGAAGAGTGGTCCGAATTTTTAGAAGGTGAAGTTCCGGTAAGATACTTCTTTTGCTAAGCCAACTAGCTGATCACATTTATACCATCACTTAGTACCTCCGCACTTCTGCCCGGGACGTGGCAAGGCAAGGTGGCGGTGACTATTCAGGGTGTTCCTCCCCTTTCACATCGGACTCTGCGTTGCTAGCCCCAGATGCTATCGAGCCTCAGCTAACCAAAAGACAGCGGATGAAGGTTAGTGTGATGAAGAACATTGTTTCACCCTGGATTGACAAAACACGCCAAGACTTTACCCCGGTATCCCACCGACTCCGTGTCGGGACCTA
Source organism: Boletus albobrunnescens (assembly GCA_038093955.1). NCBI lineage: Eukaryota > Fungi > Basidiomycota > Agaricomycetes > Boletales > Boletaceae > Boletus > Boletus albobrunnescens. The sequence goes on from JBBPTC010000921.1 coordinate 4,010, forward strand.
TGATGCCTGCGCAGCCTGCCTCTTCGCCGCTACCTGGTTTAGGTGGCTCCTTGGTGCGCGCGAGCCAATCTAAGCTCGGGAAGGCATCCCGTTTGGAACGCACACAAAAGCTAAATAAGTACATGCCCAAGCTGCGGGGCATGTGCATCTTCCATTTTGTGCAGGGGGGGGAGCTGGTGCCCGATCACTTCCCCTCTTGCCCGTACATGCAGGAACAATCTCAGGGGAACTATGGTGCCTTTAGGCGGTCGTTCAACTTCACTACCAAGTTTGAATACTGTTACTGCTGCGGAGCGCCGCAAGACCAGCAAAACAATGGAGAGTGCCCGGCGTTCCACGTAAACTTGGTGTTCGGAAAATGCGGCTACAACCACATCCTGTTCAGAACCGCGTTTTGCATCTGGCAGTCTCCAAACTTGAGAATGGAAATGATCCGGGATTTAGGTATTGCAGTGTCTATTGCTAGCCAAGAAGATTTTTCGCAGTGGGCACAGGAAAGCAGAGCTGCAGAGGGTAGGTACCACAATTGTGGCGAGGCGTTTCTTTGGTTCTGCGCGCGGTTGGAGAGACAATGCCCAACGTTTTTCATGTAGTCAGTCATCAGCGAGAACTGTCAAGCGCTCGACACGTTCGTCATTTGCTATGGCGTTCTCGGGATAGGTCTTCCCAGAAGGCGTCAAGGGAAAAATGGTGATGCATGCTTTAAAATGTACCGTACCGTCCGTTAGCTGTGAAAAGGACATGACAAGCTAAGTTCTCGTCTTGGTCCGCTTTTTCATCCTTGTCACACTTTTTTTTTTCTTATATTGTTCGTATATTGTTCATATACATGTTGTCACCAACTCAGGGTGGGGGGTGCGTGCATCCAACGAGCCATTGGGCTCGCTGATGCCTCGGTATGGGTTAAGATGCGGTATTCTACTATCCTCCGAGTCTGTGATCGGGGGATCGACGTCCAATCCGCGCTCAACGACTGAGCGGGAACGGTCGAACTCATTTTGGCTGGCCTGAATGGATAGGGTGTGAAATTTTATTTTATTTCAGCGATTTCATGGTACACGTGCCTCCCAGTTAGCATATCGAGTCCACTCTTCTGCGAGATCGTTAGCCAATGTGGGTGAAACAAGATAGAGAAAACTCACATGCTGCCCCTTGTATGCCGAATTCGTTCCTCGGGATCCTCGACGCGCTGCGTTGGAGCACGAAATATTGATTCTTGGTGTTCTTGAGCCTGAAAGGCGGAGATCAGAACACGCGTGCTACTGTGTCCCGACATTGCTACACACCTCTCAAGAGTTGCTCAGCGGTGATCTTTGAGTAAAATGTGAGAATGAGGGCTTCCGGTAGTGGTGTGTGGATCGTAAGAGCAAAACACTGAACCTTGGTGCCCTGCCGTCCTGCATGATGGGCGTGTAAAACCTTGGTCTTGGAAGTCTGCTGGAAGATAGGAGTCAGCCAATTCGGCATGCGAGATACCGTTGTTTTTCGGTACATGATGACGTTTTCTGAAACGGATTTTAGCTCTGCTTTAAATTAAGGAGAAGGATACAAGAGAGCAGGGATAATAGCACCTGGTGGTTGCTTGGCCTGTCGAGCTTCAAAAGGACCGAGCAGACGTTTCAATATCTGCCGGCCCGGGTATGAGTGTTACATGTCTTGGAGAGAATGTGTGACGAGATGTACTGTAGCAGTGGAGGCGAGGGCATCTGCGCTTGACGAGCTTCTCCCAGGGGTGCGTGTCGTCCGACTGGATGGTGAGGAATTCGAGCCTACGTCTTGCGAGATCAGGGGGACAAACCACTTTAGGCGTGTGAATTCATTTCCCGATGAAGTACGTTCCAGTTTATAAGCCCTCGCTTAACATTAAGGCAATTCTTCTTCCTCCACATTATTAGCGTACGTAGTTTTTCTAGCTATAGGTAGTACTGGTAGTCGATGATCTACGGTACGATAACAATGTATCATAGACCGCAAATATCGGTCTGATGGAACTTACAGGCCGTCAAGTCAACCAAATAAAACGTTAAGTTCGACGCGTTAACAATGTAAGTCTGCTCGCCCGTCCAACCATTTGCTAAGATCTCACCATAAGTCTGTAAGATGTCGACTCTTATTCAAACACGCGCTGCTTGGCGACTAGTACGACAATGGGCCACCGATTTTCTCTCCTTTCCGGAGCTGGAGAAGAGCTTATTAAATCTAGGGTCCTATGACTACGAGGAGTGGAGAGATGTTTTCAAGAAAGTCGAAGTTGCCTCAGACCCCACCGAGGACCACCCTATCTCACCGATTGACATTGTTATCGAGGAGGCGCGGGGTCATGGGATAATCCTGACCGAAGAAGTCAGCAGCCCCGCGTCAATTTTGCTCGGTAGTCATAGACCAAGAAGCCCCTCGCAAGAGCCTAGACAATCCCAGAAACGCCGCAAACTTGGTGTCTCCAAGTATCTCGACCTTTCGGCTTGGGATGACGAGACAGACGACTCATTCGACTCGGACGACGAGATCGGTAGGGATATTCTTCGTTCAAGTGAAGTAGGGCGCGCTGGACTGCATTCGTTCGCCAAGCACTTGGATTACATTACTCATCGTTATGGAACCAATGTTCGTCCCCCCGCCCAGGTGGAAGCGGAGAGTAGTGTTGTGAGCTACTACTTCATCGATTTCTATTCCGGTGAGTGATAGATAAACTGCATGAACTATTTTTCTCAGAGGCGCCTTACCAATAGTGCACACCGCTCGCTATGTTCTCGAGGTCCTAAAACCTCGCCTCCCTGGCGCCCTTCTTCTCCCCTGGCTCCCCCGAAGGCTTTATCTGCAAGCCTCCTCCCCTTTGGCAATCCTCAGTGCCATGAGCCCATCCCATCGTAGTATGGTGCGCGATGTCACTCTTGTCCCCCCAGCAGAGGCAGCCCGGATCTTCGCACCGGAGGCTACCTTACCATGCCGGTGCTGGGTGCGAATTAGGAAGGGCAAGTACAGGAATGATCTCGGATACGTCCTCAGTCGTGAAGAAGATTTTTTCTCTGTCCTGGTCGGGCCGCGGGAGCGCCCGTACGACCCACCAGGTGGTCCGCCCAACACTCGTGCCCTGTTCGATTGGCAGACGGCCTACGACGCTGGGCTAGAACTCACGGTTATCGAAAACTCTTTGGGCGTCACTGCTTTCCGACACAAGGAAGCGTCTTACTTTGCTGGCCTTCTCCGAGTCTCATTAACAGCCGAGGATCTCGAACGCCTTCTGATGCCGCACCCCGATCAGTTCCTGCTTCACGCACAAGCTGGAATAGATTCCTCGCTGACAGAAGAAGCTATGGTTCTCTTTTCTGCCCAATTCTGGGTAGAAGGGGACGTCGTACGATCATCGTCTCCTGAGCTTCTCAACGAGATAGCGACTGTGGCTGCTGTTGATCTTCAGAAACAATCGGTGATTCTCATCTCCGACAAACGGCAGTATCACTGCTCTCTGCTGGAACAACGCCGAGTGTTCGCCCTCGGAGATCAGCTTCGGATCACTGCTGGACACAATCATGGATGCGTGGGGGGTGTGGTTTCAGTCTCAGAAAATGAATTAGTCCTCTGTTTATCTACCGACTTGTCCCGCGAGGTGAGTGCCAATTATTTTTACTTATTTACCTCATCACCCATATTTCTGCAGGTCCATGTATCCCAATATTTCGTGGAGACATGCCGCCCTGATCATCGTTGTTCACCACATGGGCCCGAGCTTCAACAACTGTACCGCCCTCCGGAACCTACGCAGACCGACATCCAGGCAGGAGATTTGGCGCGCGTCCTCGACGGCCCACATCGTGGACTTCGCGGCTACATTGATTGGATCAATGAAGACTCGGTTTGGATCACAGTCCCCGAGGATCCGAAAGAAGTTCAACTTGGAAATCAAGATTTGGATGGCTTGGGTCCGAGTTTGGCATGTGTCAAAAGATCCACGATAGTGTCCAATCCAGTCGCCGGTATACTCAACTTCACGAAGGAAAAGGGATACGACGTCAGCGTCGGGGACGGAGTAAGAGTTGCAAGGGGTCCCTTCTGGGGCCGTCAAGGACTAGTCAACAAGGTTCGATGGACAGAGGGTCGTCTAGACGTAGTGTTGCAGGATGGTATCACGGTAGATACTTCAACATTCCATGCTTCCTTGGAGTATGTCATGACACATTCTCTAGGCCACTGTTCCCATAACGTCGTGTGTGAAGGTCGCCAACTTTTGCATCCGCGAAGCGTCTAAATTGGTCGGAAAGGAAGTCTGGGTAGTTGGAGGGGAATTCAAGGGGCGACGGGCAACACTGCATTCTCTGGGTAGAGCACGTAGCGTGGTGTCTATGCCTGCACGTCCAGCTCAAGAAATATCAAATCACCATATTGCTGCACCGTAAGTTTGATTACCACTCTTGTGGAATTCTCTGATATTTCATTAGTTCTGGTGTCCTCCTGACTGGGGGAATGTTGCATCGCTCCCTTCTGCACCAACTAATGCGACTTATTCGCAAGTCATTTGTACCGGTCCAAAAGGTGCAGACACCACCTCCATCTCCAAGACCGCTGTCATCGGAAATCCCCTCGATGTCTGACGAGTCAGCGGAAGACCCGGCATGGACAATAACGCTCGACGATTCATCTACCCCAGGGCAGCCCGCCGAGCAGTCCCCAGACTACGGTATGGTGCACGTATGTCTATAGGATGATGACTGATCTCCCACAGGTGAAATTCCGTGGATATTCAATGACGCATTCTGCGATTTCGCCAAATATCACCTCGCATTTAATGTGGATCCGCGTTTCAAAGGTGGAGCGCTTCACGATCGTGTTGCTCAAACAACTTGCCCGGACAGATTTTGTTGGACCGCTGGTGGTCGTGTGTCCGAACCTGCCCCTCCTGGTCATGTGTCTGTTACGGTCCCAGGACACAACAAGGGCTCACAGCGCCAGCGTTACAACATCCCCGCAAAGCTCTTAACCCCTGCGCTTCCGCAAGGCGGCAAGAATAAACAACAAGGGCTTATTCTGGTTGGCAACCGCGCAGGCCAGATTCATCCAATCGGTCAGTACAGCAGAAAACGACGCGAAGTTGAGCTGGCAGGATCCTGGTACAGTTGCAAAGACGTTTGTCCCGCTTACTTATTTAATCCTTGATTATGCACTATCATTGTTACGTCGCCCCATGATCGCCCCATAATTGCAACACCCACGCATTACCCATACTACCCATTTACCTATAATAGTACAAGGTTGCATAAGATAGCCGATGTAGCGTGGAATTGTTACTACTTCGTCTTAGAGCGTTTTTTTTCGTGTCTCAGGCATGCCTCGTCACTGTCTTCTGTCTTCTCATCGACAGTCTTGATTGTAATCCATCATGGTCAGTTTTCCCACGCTTAAAGAAGCGGGCAACGCTCGAAAATTAAGCTACCCGCCCCCAACCATGGCGAACTTTTCTGATCCTGGTTTGAGCCTCTCGTTGGAACGAGGGGACCACAGCGCCACTGGACCACAGCACCACCCGGCCCTCCTGGGACCTCCAACGAAGGTGGAGCTGCCTCACAAGACCATGGCACACAAGCCGCCCCCGTCGAGTCTGCTCCAAGGTCCTCGTGTAACCCGAGACGCATCCGCGTGTCTAGGGCTGCTGTGTCATTGCATTGGCTGACCACGCTGTTGTGACGACTAACTAGCGTCTAACATGAAGAGTCGCCCAAGCGCAGCGTTATAAGGAGTCATCGGTATCATTGTACAGCAGCTACGCTCCCCACCTGATCCCCCTCAGCTCCCTCCATGTACGAGGAAAGCGCACCTCCCTCTCTGAACCAAGCCCTCATAGCTCTAGCACCCTTGGAACCATAATGGCGACCCATCCTCCATGCCTCGGATCAAGTCGTCTTGTACAACCCGACCCCGCATGCCTTGTCGATCCACAAATCCCCCAACGTACACGTGCCCGACCGACCGACTCGCCTTGTCCGTTCTGTCACCGACCGCTTCCGCCCGGATTTGGACACGACATCGCGGGCGAGAATCATATGCGCCACGAGGGCACTTCGCAGAGCCGTGCACCCAACTATTTTCAGCTGCTGACGATCGCAAAACGAGAGCTCTCGGCTATCGACTCCACCACCACTTGGCAATGGAGCCGTGAAAAAGATCGCACTGGGAGAGTCACATTCGTATCTTCTCGGTATTCTGCGGGAGGTTCGTGATTTTTCCTGATGAACATTCTTCAACTTCAATGGCTTGCAGATTCGACTATTGGAAACCC
>JBBPTC010000922.1:0-10276 GCA_038093955.1 Boletus albobrunnescens
TCGGACGCCGAAGCTCAGATTGCCAGACACGAGGTATGTATTATACTGTCGAGCATGTCCTAGTCATCTCACAATATCCTTGAGCTCGAATACAAGTCTCTCGAAGAGAAACTCCACTCCGTTCAGCAAGACCTTCAACAATGGACAAACAAACTCAATGACCTTCAGAAGACGTTGGAGACCGAGCGGTCGGCATGGGCCAATGATAAGAAGACGCTCGAGGATACGATTGTGGATATGAGCACCTCGGAGAGACATTCAGAGAGTGATCGCGCCGCTCATGAGCGCGAGGTTCGCACGTTGGAAGAGCGTGCAGTGGTATGTATTTATTCTCAACGAAAGAACGTCCTTGCTAACAGCGTTGCATAGGCTGCAGAAGACAGATATTCACGAGAAGTGGTTACGCATGCAGAATCCTTCAAGTCCATTGAGAACCTCAAGCAACAACTCAGCACTGCACAGGCTGCGGTCCGCCAAAACCAGGCGGAGACGGCCAATGCCCAGGCCAAGCTTGAAGCTTCGGAAGGAAGCTGGAAGCAACAAAAGGAGGCTTTAGACAAGGAGGTTATGGATCTCAATGCACGGTAAGGGAATTAAACCTTTGTGATAAGCGGGGTTTCGGGTTGTTTATCTTGTCTTGCAGCTGCAAGGATCTAGCCGCTCAGAATACTCTTCTGTACCAGCATCTGGAGAGCGTTAGCTCACAAGCCACCCGTATCCGTCAAGTTGCGGATTCTACTACAGAGAGTACCAACGGAGACGCTGATGTTGGTGGTGACGTGGATACCAAGTTGTCTGAATTACGTTCTGTGGTGGCGTACCTCAGAAAGGAGAAGGAAATCGTTGATCTACAGCTCGAGCTTGGCAAGCAAGAAAACATTCGCCTCAAGGCCCAGCTTGATCACTTGAGCCAAAATTTGCAGGAAGTTCGCAAGACACTTTCAGAGGTGAATGATATCGAGCTGTTCTATGCCAGTCTGACCCAAGTTCACTCCGTAGGAACGCGAGCGGGCTGTTCAGGCAGCTGCATCAGACGCGCAACATGCCGAGATGTTGGAGCGCATCAACCAATTCAATATCCTCCGTGAGAGCAACGTGACCCTACGTGCCGACTGCGAAACGTACTCGAAACGTTCACGCGAATTGGATGCCAAGCTCAGAGCGCTTTCTGCTGAACTCGAACCCGCTAAAGAACAAGCTCGTGTGGCACGCGCCGAACTCCAAGCCCGGGACGCCCAAATTTCACTTCTCGAGAGTGAGAGCAAGCGCTGGCAGGAGCGTAATGCGCAATTATTGAGCAAGGTTGGGGTCCTGCCAGCTTCGTGTTCATCTGTTAACCCCCTCTCATAGTACGATCGTATCGACCCCGCTGACCTCCAGACATTGAAAGAAGAGGTTGAAAGCCTAAAGACCCAAAAGGCTGACTTGGAAAGGCGTCTCTCTGAGCGCGACGCAAAGGACTCGGAGAGCGCTACAAAGGTAAGCGTCGACATTGCCCTACCTTGTATCCTCTGTAATTTTTTGTTCGCCTCAGATGGTAACTTACGATGAAAACATGCGAAAGCTGAGGAGCGTGACCAATAACCTCAAACAACAGCTCGGCGCTTCGAACAGCGAGAAATCGGCGTTGAATCGGTCGCTTGCTGATTTGCAGGCAGAGCTCAAGAGCGTGGTCTCGGAGAGGGATTCATTGCGTGCCAATGCCGGGACTGGTGCAGAGGTGTCCAAGGAGCTTGCGGGTCAACTCGAGTCGTTACGCCAAGAAAAGGCAGTTTTGGAGAAAGCACTGGCTGACGAAAAGGCTTCCAAGGCTGCTGCTACTGAATCTGCTTCTTCGTCTGATCGATCACCTCTCGTTGTAAGTTCTTATACTAATCATATTCTGATTCGTGTTGTCCAACTGCTCGGCAGGAAAGCTTGCAGTCGGAGAGGGACAAGTTGCTTGCCGAGAAGGAGAGCTGGATCAAATCTCCTGGGGACTCGTCCGATACTGTCAGAGCTCAGTTGGAGACAGAAAAGGCAGAACTCACGAAGGCGCGTAACGAGGCTCTTGAGCGCTTGAAGGTGTGCAAATACCGTTGCTGCTGTCTCGACTTACTCAGCTGTTCATCCAGGGTGCCGAGGAGCGAGTGAACAAGGCGATCGATGATGCTAGGAATCTCAAGCAGTCGAACGTGAGATGCTTCCACCTGTTTGATTCTTTGGTGTGGGTTAGCTAACTACGCTTACAGGAAAAGTTCCAGATGAGAGTCTCCGAGATGCAACGGACGCGTGAATCAGCGATTGCGTCAGCTGTTGAGAAAGCCAAGAGCGAGATCAGCACGAATTCAACTGCTGCTCCAACTACGGAGGAAATGACGAAGAAGCATGCCCAAGAGATGGAAGCTCTCCGCGCGGAGCACGAGGCAGCACTTAAGAGAGCTGTTGAGACTGCTGCTGCTAGGGCGGAGACCATCAACGTTTCGCCTGACGCCACGAAAGCCGCTATCGAGGCTGCCATCGCCGATCACAACAACAAAATACAAGTCAGACACGCCGAAGAAATCTCCGCCGCGGTCGAACGAGGCAGAATGGAGCAAGTCGCCAAGAGTAAACTCAAGGACGCGCAGCTTGTGCGTTCGCAGAACAAGCTCAAGGAGCTGGAAGCGCAGGTCTTGGAATGGCGTAAGGCCGGACTCATTCCTGACGCGACCGCTGCTGCTGCACCAACTGCTAGTCCCGCTACCCACCCTCCTGTTACGCCTACCACCCCTGTTGCATCCACGTCCAAAATCCCTGCTGCTGCTGCTGCACCTGCGCCAGCACCTGCACCCACAGCTTCAACATCGGCCCCCGCTGCGACCTCCACCGCGCCTACCCCATCCACAGACACAGGTCCAGTACGTAGAGCCCTTGGCGGTGCCGTCCCCCTGGGCACGGTTCACGGCGCCGCCGGACGCGGACGAGGCGCACCCCGTGGGCGTGGTCGCGGACTGAGTATACGCGGCGCGGCGCCCGCTCACGGTCACAGCCAAGCCGGCGCCGCAGCACCAGCCGCGCCATCGACTGCCCCGACGGTTGGTGTCCAGATCATGGGGGCGGCGAACAAGCGTGGACGGGAGGATGAGACGCAGGCCGACGACTCGTTGGTGAAACGGTTGAAACCTGCTGCCGGCGATGGCGTGGCTGTCTCGGGCAACAGTGATGGCAATGGCGGCGCTGGTGGTGGTGGTGCTAGTGCACCGAGCGCTACAGGGGGTGGCAGCAAACCGCCCGTCGCGATTCGGCGACCACCACCGTCATAAGACCTTTGTTGTTATCGTCGCCATCTTTATCTCCCCCTTGTTTGCATTGTACATTGACGTCTGTATCGTTATCCATGCGTTTTGGACGGTATTGTACCGTTTTCCCGTTTTATGAGCTATCACATCCAGCGTTTGTCCCTTTTCTTATAATTCCACTTCAATATTCAATATTCAATAATCGCTGCGACGGACATGAGGAATTAATAAGACTTAAAAAAGAGTAAAAAAAGGAGGCATAGAGTGAATGCAGAAAAGTGACCCTCCGCGAAAACCAAGTAGGCGGACAAGCCAAAAAAAAAAAAAAACAAGGGACGTAAGACGTAGGGGCGTCACGAGAGGCAGCGTAACTAGAGCTCGTTCAGCTGATGTGGGGATGTAGTGCAAACGCCAAGGATGGGAAACCAAGAAAGAAATGGATCTGTTTAGATGCGTGTGGATGGACGATAGCGATAGATAATGGCAGATGAACACAGTGGGTGGTGTGGAATGATGAAATGGATGGGTATGAATGGAATGCGAGGAAAAAAGGATAGGCAATATGACGACAGGTTGAAAGTTCAACGTGGCAATGTGGTCTGAGCCAGGACATGAACGCAAGCATAGATGACATAAATTCAGACAGTCATTAGAACGAGGACATGACGATACGTGGAGAGTCGTGGTGGCTCAAAGAAGACGATAGAATGGATGGACACGATTAAACGGCAATGGTCCGTGGCAACCTTCTCGAGACTGTCCTTCCAGGGACCATGGCCTTGATAGCGCGACGGACAAAAGTAGCCTTGTTCTCGTCCTTGCATGTACGGGTAGAACTTGTGTTCGTTTGACCAGCAGTGAGAAACCCAAGTTCATCGACAGACGTTGTTTGCATCCAGGCATCTTCGCTGGAGACGGGTGAAGGCATCGGACGCTTAGCCGTGCCGAATACACCGAATCCACGAGCGTGGTTGGCCTTGGCATGCTCTGCAATATTCATGGTGTTGAGCGCAGGTTTGAGGTTATCTGATTGATAGCCCTTTCCGACGCGCTTAACACCGGATGTGGCCATCAGGAATCGGTCATAGACACCTTCCAAGTGCCGCTTATCGGGAGACTCGAGAATGACTTGTTCGCCTGATTTGCGCGGGAGATAAGGTTCGACGAGGCATGGAGACGAATTCAGCTCATTGAATTGGATAGACCGGCCACGAGTTGTTTCATGCGTAGTCACAGAATCTCCTGTGAACTTTGGAGAAAGGGGAGGTGCGACGAAGAGGCTTCTGTCAAGAACAGCCGACAACCTTGGTGAGGGAGAGGACACGGGAGCTAAAAATGTGCGGCACATCCATCAATGTACAATGGTTGGTTGACTTTCGCAGAATCGCTCACCCTTATTGAGCTCCAGTTCCAGTTTATTCACGTCCTGAATGTGTCTATCCAAGTTACTCTGAGACTTGGATTTCTCCCTCCGTTTCGATGGACTGCCGTCAAAGATGCCACTCGTAGAATCAGCCCTTGTTTGCGCAGGCGATCTGGTCGAGATCGTCGCACGGCGTCGGCGCGGTGTTTGCATGAGCGCATTAACAGAGGGGAGTATGGGCACCAACGACTTTGGAGCATGGATATTCAAAAAAGAAGTGCTTGCATCTTCACCACGAGACGGTGATGGTGAAAGTGGTGCACTCGGATCCGTAGACTCGGCAAAGATTTCGTTAGCTGCAAGGAGACGTCTTGGAAGACGAAAAGAACGGCTCGCGTTAAGCGTGTTGTTGTTGTTGCCGGTTTGAGGGGGAGTGGTCAGTGTGCCATGGTACTGTGAGGAATGGGAAAGGGTTGCAAGTGGAAGCGGGGCAGGAAGTGTGACACTTGTAGAGGCAAAGTTCTGGCAAGTTTCTTCAACCACCTCTGTTACCCAATGGATCAGCAAACCCCTTCCTTAACCAAGCATGCCAGCACTTACTCTCGACACTTTGGATCCACAAGTTCATACGATCAAGGGCGACCTCACGCTCGGGCCGAATATCCTCCCAACTGAACCTTCCTTCTTCACCAGACCGTCTCTGCTCAAAATCAATAGGCTCAGGAGAGGCGCACCAGACCGGTGTAGCACGACCAGTGAGCTGGGCCGTAGACGACTTGCAGAAGCGCATACCCTTGTCTAAGAACCATAATGCAGCAAAATGGTAGACGGGAAACTAAAATGCCTACCAATGGAAGCCTTGACACTGTGCTTCAACGAGCTCAACCCCGACTCGCTCCGACGCACTTCTATGGGTAATCCGGTATCAGTCACAGAATCGCTCTTGATTTGACGCTCTCCAGTCCGCTGCTTCCTCACACTTTGACTGCGTCCGAGCGCAGTAATGGAGTGGTGCCGCGGCGACAGTATCTGAGCTGACGTGCGCACACCGATCTTGACGACCTCGATCTGGCTCCTTTCGAAATCTGACGAGGAAGATATCGTTGTTATTGTCCGCGTGGTAGTAGATCTTTCACCCTCGACGCTGTGAGTACCTTCCTTCGGGCCCTCGAGTTCAGCAAGGAGCTTGGAGTGATCTTGAGCAGAAGCGGCTTCGGCAACAACCTCTGCCTCTACGTCGGAGTCGTCGTCAGAAGAATCTAAGCCAGTGCTCGTAGAGTCGTTATCACCGTGACCGTCAGCGCTCGTGTCAGTCAGCTTGTTCATTTCCCTCAATCGTTCACGCTCCCTTTCCCAGTCCATCATTCGGTCTCTAACACTTCCCCTGGTAACCGTCGTCGTGCCGGAGGAATTAGCCGCCAGGGCGATCGGGATCGTGGACATGTCTTGCTCCTTCACAGGAGCTTTGGGGCTGAGAGGAGCGTCCCCGGAAAGTGGGTTACATATCCGCGAGTCCTTGCGCGAAGCATGAACCTGAGTAGACGAGCTGTCGTTCTCCTTATTCTTTTTCTGCGGCGTTGTCCGACCTCTCGTATTCTCCTTTCCTCTGTCCCTTTTCTCCCCGCCGCGCTTCACTGAATGCCCAACACCATGCGCGCCTAGATCAACATTCCGAGCGAACCCCGTGACATCCGCAAGCACACCAGCGCGCCCACGGGCTCGAGGTGGCTTTCCCGATAATTGTTTTGAAACAGGAGTCTTCGGAGAAGTTTGGGTTATATGGGAAGGGGTCTGAGAGGAAACGGCACGCATAGGTGTCCGGGGAACGCTCTGCGGAGTGACTAGGTGAGCAGGTGTACGTGTACGTGTGCGTTTGTGCTTCGTCTCGGGAGTTGGAACATGCGCAGGATGAATAATTGTTTGTTTATCCTTCGTGGTCCCCACCTGACCTGATGGAACGCATGATACCTTCATTGTACTAGATACCGAAGTGATATGCGAAGGTTGTCTAGGTTCAAAAGGGCGTCTCATCGAAGGATTCAAGCTGAGCGAGATCGGGGTTTGTGGCTGGGGGACGTTCGCGTTCTCCTGACTTCTGCAAACACTAGCCTCTTTCTCCTGGTCGGACTCCTTTTCCACGCCAATCTGGCGTCGAGATTTAACGATGGGCGAAGCTTGGACAGTTGACAGTTTTCTCGCGCGTGCCATAGCGATAATACCAGGAGGCGAGCGTAATCTGGGCTGCGACTTTGATCGTGAGTAGGTCCTCGTGCGTACTGTGAGCGAGGTGGAGGCATGTGATGCTTGTTCAACGATAGTGCGGCTGTTGGTTGTTTGCGCTTCCAGGGGTGACTTGAGTGTTTGGGATTGCGACGCCGAAGTCGTTACTGATGCAAGCTTTGGGGTAGCCGCCCTCGACGCTGGGCGTGAAATTATCGCTATTCTCGATACGGGCCGTGATGCAGACTCCGTCCTTGATGCTGGTCGCAAAACAGGAGAACGTGGCGCAGACTTGGATGCGGACCATGGCAGAGTTATGTCTAGAAGACGCGATAATGATGGTTCTTTCTCTTTCTCTTTGTCCTTGAAGGACTCCTTGAAAGAATTGAAGAACGAAGACCCCCGAGCATGTGCGCTGGACGGAACCGTCGCTGATGCGGATTTCCCTGCGAAATGCAGTTGAACAAGAGGCATGAGCGATATTGCGAGTAACATACTGTGGCCATGAGTAAGGGTTACTGGGCTCACATCCCAGTAAGGATCTTCGATTAACTCGGCGGCTGTACACCGCAGGTCAGCATTGGGAACAATCATGCGTTTCAGCAAACGTTCGATGGGCTGAGACACGGAATATTTTCCGACCCATTTCCCTCGCGTCTACACGACCATGATAGATAAGAGAGGTCTCAGGGCAAACCAATGGCACGCACAGTCCGATTCCAATACTTTTCCAAATCTTCCTTCTTTTCGAAGACCTCGCCTTCCTCATATTCGAAAGGGGTGCGCCCAACGAGAATTTCGAAGAAAGTTACTCCGAGGGACCAGATATCGGATTTCCTGGTGTCATGAGGTAGTCCACGAGCACGCTCGGGGGAGAGATACTAAGGGGGTTGTAAGAACCTTGTAAGGCGGATAAATGCTGACATACCTCAGGTGTACCATACGTCAAGTTGCTGTGGAAGGCTTTGGGAGAAGTAAGATCATACTTTTCAGCGAATCCGAAGTCAACGAGAACCGGGATGTTGGTGCGCGAGAGGAGGATATTCGCCGGTCTGGGGGCGAAGATTGCTGAGTGTTCCAATGCATTATAAGCCAAGATAATGTTAATGTACACATACTTGATATCGTTGTGTACCACTCCCCTGGAGTGTAGGAAATGAACACCAGAAAGGAGTGATTTAAACCACACTTTCGCGCGCGGCTCTGATACCTCCACGGGAACAAGGATGGGGAGGTACGCCCTAGGACGGAGATGAGTGAACGAAAAAAGGATAGGGAAAAAGAGGGACATTGTTATCAGCGCATAGGATGGTGTGATGATGAACGAGTGAAACGGTACGATGGATGGATGCGGGTCGTTCTTGAATGACCTAACGATCTTCATTTCATTCCATCTTGTATGTCGGGTGGAGGTGAGTTGAATGCAGAGGAGACCTAGGAGACAGACATACAAAGAGCGTACTCTGGCAGCTGTGGTAGATGTTTTGGAGCGGTGGACGAGCTTGACCGCGACCTCCATATCCTTGACTTTACCACAGGAAGACTTTGGGCGGCAGAGCCATACGCTGCCCCAGTTTCCAAACCCGATCTGGGGCAAACAGGGTGAGGGGAAGGGAAGAAAGGGAGAAAAGGGCATACTTCTTTGACAAACTGAAGACGTTGAGCGAGGAGGTGGTCGGAGAGCGAGAAGACGTCGGATACTTCTGAGGGGGAGTCCATGATGGTCGTCGATGTGAGGATAAGGATCAAGCAATACAAGTACAGAGCGAGGATATGAAAGGACGACACCGCACCAGAACACGACTCGGCTTGCTCTTAGAGAGCCTCTCTGGTCATTCTCGCTCGCAAACCCATCCCTTGATCACTCGAACGAGGGACAAACACTCGTAAACAACGCGTACGAACCGTGGGAAAAACGCGTTACAGTCACGAACCACGAGGACAACACACCAATCACACATGGAGTACATTATGTAGTATGATGGGAGTGGTACATAATAATATGACTATTCAAAGTGGACACCAAGACCCAATACAGGTGCTACCGGCCCGAGGAAGTCCTAGGTCAGGCGCGAGAGTTGTGCTGGAGCGAAAATTTTACCTTTTCTGGTTGACCCGAAACTGTGGCTGCGGCGAGATAACTACACCTTCCATATCGAGTAACTTTCCTGGTGTAGTGAAGTCCTCGGAGTTATATGGAAAGTGGGACAACCATGCTCCCTAAAAAGTAATTCTTGGCCTGTGGGCCTTACTTCAAAAGGATAGTGTAAGGTATCCAACATTGGCATTGGCATCCTATGGCCCATGACATCATGTACATATATATGCTGACTTCTGCCATAGATAATATACTCAATCTATACACACATAAGGGGGCCATCATCTCTGTGACACCCCATCAATTTGATACCCCTCTCCATCTACTGTCTGCTAAATGCTAGCACTACCAAGTGCTCTTTCACTTTTTTTTGAGCATGTTACTATACTGATATTATATCTTAATAAACTACCATTATACTGTCCCATATTGTTTTGGTATTGTTCCATTATCTATGTCCTGTACCTGCTCTGATCCAATCTCTCCCATCATCCTGTCCTACTATCCTTGCACTTATGTCCACATAGTAGCACTAAATGCATAAGCTCAACCCAATCTTCAACCCTATCTCTATTCTCATTCTTGTCTTCCTTTAATTCCCACTTCCCTCCATGTTCTTATATGTGTATATAATGACCCATGACCACCAAAGCATGCTTTGAACAAACTGTAGGAAACAAGACACCAACTCTCTTGGCAGGTGAAATCTCCTTAGAGATATCTAAGAAAAAGATCTCTGTCCTCCCAGCCAAGTGCAAGCACTCTTGCCACTCTTGCAAGTGTGCAATCGAGCCTCTGCTAGCTGAATACTAGAACTCTGATACAATGGAGGAGTTCTATAAAGAGTACACCACCCAGCTTGACAAGCCAAAGAAGGATGAGGATACTATAAGTATAGTGGCTCAAAAAACTGTCTGGATGTTTTGCATTAAATATTCAGAGGATTTGGTTAAGATTTGATAAAATGACAGCCATTTTAAAATGATAACTCATTCAGACAGTTTTTTGACTTTATAAAAATGTGGGTATCTAGTACTTGGTATGACCTCCCTTGGCTTTGATGACTGCTTCAATCCTCCTAGGCATATTCTCTATCCATTTTTGACACTATTCCACAGAAATCTTCTTCCATTCCTTTGCCACTCTATCCCATAATTGATGAACTCCTGTAGAAGCACTTTTATATCCTAAAAGGTATCTTTTGAGATAATTCCATATGTGTTCAATAGGATTGAGGTCTAGAGATTGTACAAGCCAATCAAGGAGGTTGATGTTTTGGCTTTCAAATCAGTTCTGAGCTGTCTTGGAGGTGTGTTTGGAATCATTGTCCTGTTG
>JBBPTC010000923.1:0-10260 GCA_038093955.1 Boletus albobrunnescens
CTGAATAAGCGACTGCGGAATGGAAGGTCGTAGAACGACGAAGAACAATGATGTACACGTGATCAGAGATAAGGAGATAAGAGTTCGGGACTTAGCGGGTGGCACAGCTAAGTGGCGCGGATAAGTCTGAGACGGTGCGGAATAGTCCGAGACGAGTAAAGGTTAACATAGCTAGTCGGCGAGGACTAGTCAAATCAAGAGAAAAGAGTAAAGAAAAGAATAAATCGTAACAGGTGATAAAGTGTGGCTAGAAGTCCACAACCTAAAATGCCACATTGCCCACACAAAATTAGCTCTGAAGCAAGAAGGCCCTTTTACCATCATGAAGGTCTTATCGCCCATCACATACCAACTCCACCTTCCATAGACCTAGAAGATTCACCCCATGTTCCATGCTTCTCTCTTATCACTCTATTGTGAAAACACCATACATGGGAAGAATTTCCCCATGCCACCTCCTGACCTGGTTGATGGCAAAGAAAAATACAAAATAGAAAAGATATTATACCACCACAGAATTCTGTTTTCCCATTTCTTTCTGATCCAATGGAAAGGATATTCAGCCGAAGAAGATTCCTGGGTTCCTGAGCAGAACCTTAAAAATACAAAGTCCACACTTGAAGAATATAAAAACCTCCATTCATCCACCTTCCCTTCCTCATTCCCTTCCTCTCAAACTACCACCAGTAACAAAAACCGTCATTGAAAACAATGTTTTCCATGTCTAACCTTTATGACTCTTCTCTCCTTTCCTCTGATATCGCTCTAGTTACTGAAGACACCCCTCCACCTCCTAGCAGAACTACTCTTGCTGCCAAAGAAGACCTTCTCCTTACTTCCCTGGCCACTACGTCATCCTTACAAGTATTCGTTCATATCCCTGCCGTCCCTGTTGTATCAGTGGACATATCACTCTTTGCTCACTGTCTGGTTGAAGATTTCCCAGATGACAACCAAATTTACCACCTCCATTCCTATTTTAGGGACTCACACCTCACAGTTCCTATCAATGCCCACCTTGACATGGAGTTCTCCCTTCTTGCTGTCTACTCGGCAGCCCACCAAGTTGGCTGGTTGGAGCTCCTTGCCAACCACTACTCCTCTGACATGCAATTCAATTTCTTGAAAACCATTATCAAAGATGTCATCCATCAGCTAAACGACTTGATAAACATTCTCTTGCATTAGATGGGTTTCTTTGATTTTTTAGAAGACCTAGACCACTACCTCCAAGAGCTCAATGAACAAGAGCACCCTCCGTTTGTCCCTCTCTCCTTCCCATATATTCCCACTGTTCCCTCAACCCCATCTGCATCATCATCTGCTTTGGAATCTGCAGAACTTGCCTATGTGGAATGTTGATCATTATTGGACTGGAGGAGATGGAAGCATAGCACTCCTATCTATTCACCCTCAATTCACTAAAGTGTGCCACCATTGTCACTAGTTGGAACACTTCCAACATGATTGCTGCTTCTACTACTGCCCTCTCTATCTTCGATTCGTGCCAGGCCACTCTCAGGCTGCTTGCTCTCTTAAAAGAAGGTCTACTCCTGCCGCTCTGACCTCTCCTGCCACATCTTCCTCATCTTGTCATACTCAATCCTCTTGGATATTATCCTCATCCTCTGGTTGTAGCACCAGATTTGTGAACTTTGTGAAACCCATCCCAGTTCCTCCTCCATCTTGTTCTTGTACATGATGAACTCCTCATCATCCTGTCCCTTGTCCTCCTTCTCTACTGAGGTCCCCCTCACCTCCTGACTAGAATGATAAATACAACTCTACTATCTAGGCCAACATTACTGGATTTCTGGGGGAAACCTATTTAGATCTCTGAAGAGTAGTTCCAATGGGAGTTTGAAACATAACAGGGGGGTAATGTTATGATTTCTTCTTTTCTTTTGTCCTGAATAGTCCTCATTGACTAACTATGCTAACCTCATCTTGTCTCAGACTATTCCACACCACTTAGCTGTGCCACCTGCTAAGTTCTGAGTTCCTTATCTTCTTATTTTTGATCATGTGTACTACATTGTTCTTTGTCATTCCACGACCTTCCATTCTGTAGCTGCTTATTCAGACTTCTCACTGTGGAATTCCCTTTCTCATCTTGGTCTGTGTGCGTTGGCATCTCTATATAAACCCTTGCAATTGCACTGTAGTACCTTAGCTTCAATCTTCTACGTGTACATCTTGTAATCTAGTTGGAGTCCAATAACATCTCTTTGCTTTTGAAGTCTCACCTCCTCCTTACAAGTCTTCACTGCACTTCAAGCAGTGTTCTTGATCTAGTCATCATTGAGACTATTGACTCAATGCTTTCTCATACAAACAGAATATCACCATTCTTTCTTGCTTGACTCATAATATTACTGCATGATGTCTACTCCAACCTTGACTTGTAATATTACCACAATGTCGTCTTCTGTCCAGACTCATGATATATGTAACAGACACCTGGTATGCCCCCTATTATTTTTCCACTTTTCCTATGGTTTTCCCTTTCTTGCACAGCCACAGATCACATGACCGGATCACATGATCAAGCACAGCCACAGATGACTCATCATGACTCATAGAGAAACACAGCCTTGCACAGCCACAAGCCTAGACTCATGCACATAGCCTCCATCAACACATGTTCACCTCGTGTTCCTTATCATCCTATCATATGCAGCCTCACTTGATCCACATGCCCTTGGCTATACACCTCATGAATACCTCATGGTATGTACCCTGTACCCTTACCATATACAGCCTGGTCTGTGCACATACTTAGACAGTATATAAGGTAGACACTTTCGCACAGTAGAACTCCAGTCTTGTTCACTTTCTTTTATCTTCCCTTCTCTCCTCTCCTTCATAGTGGCTCATTAGCAGCCTTGACCAATAGATTGGACCCTTGACCTTCCCACTGATGTACTGACTGACTGTCAGAGACTATAGTGAAACCCTAACAGACTTGGGTTATTGACCTTTAGGAGATTAGATCGTTACAATATAACCACGACATCTATTCCAGTTTCGACCTATGATATCACCATAGTATCACTCATCGCCCTTCGACTATCCTAGGCTATGCTTGTTCTTACCCAGGCCAAGTATAACAAGTGGTGGAGGAGTGGTACAAGTTTGAGATAAAGAAGTGTTAGAATTTGATTTAAAGTATGCCTAGAAGAATTAGGGAGGTTATCAAGGTCAAAGGAGAATATACATCATACTAATTATAATATTCAATATTACAGTTATTGTCAGACTTGCAGTCTGACATCTAACCTTGCTCTGTGGAGCTCATACTGAATATCTTACATAATGGATTGCCCATGTGATCCTTACCTTCTGCTGCCCTTATATAATGAGTCATATGAGAACCCACTGTGCTACTAGTGTCACTGACACACTAGTATACCCTTGCCTAAGCTCACAGCTCATCCGCTTGCTCATGGTAGTGAACCATTGTTCATATTGCTCATCTTCTACTTGCATACATTGGGCTTTGCCCTCGGAACTGCCAGAACCACCTTCGGAACCATCCCAATCCTTGGAACCACTGGAACCATCCTCTGTCCCTCATATTTCCTATTAAGCTCTGATGATCACCAACCTATCGTCCTAAGGAATACACTGACATTATGGAACCCTGCTACAGCATAGCCTCATGGCTCCCCATCTTCCTAAATAGGAGATACTGCCTCATGGGTATCCAATGAAGTCATAGCCTCAAAGGCTCTCTGACTCTCCAGATTAGGATCCACAGCCACATAACTCCCCAATATCCTGAATAGGATATACAACATATAACAGAACTCCAATGAGTTCCTTTTATTTTTCATCCCACTTCATGGATCTTACCTTCGACTTCTTATATCCATAAAGGCTGTACTTGCGGAATTCTCATTCCACTTTCCTTTTTGTTGTGGAATCCTGATGAGTTCTGCCCATTCTGCTTCCCTTCTGGATTGAGGTGCATAGCCATGCCTCACTTAGTATATAACCTAGCCACTGTAGATAATCAAGCCCTAAGCTTGATCTACACAATACCAGCATAACCACTCCAGTGTAATACCTCATCATAAGCCCTAGCCTTAGGAGGTGACCTCATGTTTGCCTAGGGTAGGCAACTGACTAAATAACATCTCGTTGCCATCATCATACAGCTCCTCTTGACATTGTCCACTTAGTTTTCACCTATCACCAATATAGGGGAAACCTCTTCAAGTTCGATTCCACAATGCTAAGTTGCCTTCTTCTACCTCAGGTGCATCCTCACACATGATTTGCGCTCTGACTAAGCCTGGTTATATCATCTGCATCATTTGTAACCACCACTATTACAAAGGATCAAGCTTTTTCCCTTTGCCCTATTATCATGTAGTAGGCAATACCCATTCATGACACCATCATATTATATGGGAGAAATTATGGAACCGGGATACAACAAAGAAAACTCCCACAGCCAGGGACACATGCCACTGGATAACAAAGGACCAGTCTGGCAAACAAGAAGACAACATCTTTACATGGAGAATAGGCAGACCATGAAAAATCCTCAAAAAAATAGGAATGCCACCCAATTACTCACAAGAAGAATGCAGGACCTTGGAACACAAGATAACAACACTAGGAGAAGTCCTAGTATAAAATCCACTTGGGGAACAAATACCAAACACCATGAGGAGAAGCCCTCAGGAATAGAATTCAACAAATCACAAGGAGAAGCCCTCGGGTATAGAAAAACCATACTGAAGATAGGGGAGATGTTACCAACAAAACAAATCAACACTTGGGTAATGCAGGACCAAGGAACTAACAAAAACTAACCACTGGGAGAAACCCAGGGAATAGAAAGAGCAACAATAGAAGGGATGCCTCATGACTAACACAAAAATTTACCAACCAAAGCAAGATAACAAAGGACTTGCCCAATCAAAAAGAAGGTAAACCAACACCAAGGTAATGAAGGACTTGGGTCACCAACAAACAGAATACCAAGATAATAAAGGCCTTGGAAAACAACAACAACTACCATGGATGACAAAAGTCTCATACCTGGACTATAAAGGGAATCTGCTACTGTTGGCATACAACAGCTAGACTAGCACCAGGCCCACACTACAAGCAGACACAATGTTGCATATATGATCGTCCACCATAAATAAGGATAATGTTGTTCTCCCCATAGTGCACAAGGGGGTATATTGTCAGAGCGCTAGAGGCTGGCATGTAAGACAAATCGATAACATCTACTGTTCGTGTGATCACAGTAATTGTCATGTCGTTCCACTTCATGTATGAAGCAGAGGAATTGGGAACTCCTCATCAACAACTTCAACCCAGAACCAACCGGAACCAACAACGACAATAGGAGAAGATCAATGATATTACCTCCACAGCAAGTCCAGCATGACTATAAACTGTATTCCACAGTAGAGTCTGGCATGACTATAAACTACATTCCACTTGACGAGTCCGGCATGACTATAAACTGCATTCCAACCTGATGAGTCCAGCATGACTATAAACTACATTCCTACCAACCCAATGACTCCAGTATGAGTATAAACTGCATTCTCTGGAATGACTATAAACTATGCCAACTACGAATAAGTCTGAAATGACTGAAAACTACAGCTGACGAACAGATTCTACCCATAGGACAGATGGAGACACCTACCTAATGGAGTGAGAAAAGGGCAATAGTGCGAACAATCTGGGGTAATAGCTAAGCCACCTAGGGACCTCTGTTAGAGCACTTAATCTGATCCTCTTGAACAAGCAAGGATCTCCTGGAAGAACTGGATGAGTGCACAACATACCCTCCACTTGTATGCTTGACAAAACATCTACCACCTGCCATTGCCATAGGCCAAGACTATGATTATGAGTCACAACAGCCTTCTCTGATCTCTGCTTACCTTCCTACCCATCCTAGGCAGTCTCACCATAGCTGCCACTATATCCCTCTACCTTGGGCCCGAGATTGACTGTTCTTCCAAAGGACTGGCATGTCCTTAAAACTGCATACCCTACTGACCAGATCATTCAACTGCATTCCTTGCAATAGACCAGAATGTCTACTCAGACCATCACTCAAGACTAGCATCAGTCACTCCTCTCTCCTCGATATCTGCTGTGGACCCCTATCAGTCTAACCGGATGTACTTAATTACTGCCATTAACAAGGACTACCCATGGATTTCCCTCTCCCTTTCCAACTGCCAACCTTTATGATTACTCAGACCATCACTCAAGACTAGCATCAGTCACTTCTCTCTCCTCGATATCTGCTGTGGACCCCTATCAGTCTAACCGGATGTACTTAATTACTGCCATTAACAAGGACTACCCATGGATTTCCCTCTCCCTTTCCAACTGCCAACCTTTATGATGATAGTCAGGATATGATACTTCTGAAGTCTACTTGGGGGGTAATTTCCCTCCTTTTAGCAATGAACCGATTCGGAACTGACCAGACAACAGGAAACAAGATCTAGATTAGGCCTAGATCTAAGATGAAAAATATATTGAAAGAAAGTAAGACAAATGGAATTTCCTGACAAGAACCAGATCTGCCACTCCCATTCCCTGTTACAGTTAGAGGGTAAACCTTGGGACTTAACCTGTCTCTTTTCTCCTTTTCATTTTGCCTCTGAATGGGATCCTACTTGGGATTGCCCTTGGGACAGTTTCTCCTCTTAGCTTATGGATGTTCATCTCTCCTCATAGGTCTTTCTCGCAACCCAGATATCTTGTCCCCTATCCCGAATGGTACAGCTGTGTATGGAGTTCCATGACTCCTTTTGGATATTACTGATGCTGACCTGTTTTGTCTAAAACGGAGTTCTACTCCTTCCAAGTAGAATCAGTGGAATATGGAATACCTATGGGATTCCAATTCCTTGTATAGATACTAAGCTCCGCCTCCATTTCTCCCTTTCGCAGAAGCATAGCCAACTGCTTACTAGTATATATACCAGATGCCCATGTACAATAACTTTAAGCTAGTTCTACACAATCAAGTGTAGTTTCTATGTGATCCCCAGAAGGCCTTGAGAAGTGACTTCGTGTCTGCTCAAGTTCCTCTCAGTCAGAAGTGTCCCAGTGACTGCTAACTCCTCAGAACTTAGAATTTTCATGATATTACACTTCCGCATTACATCCCCCCAAGACAATAAACTAGAGACCTCTTCATTTCATCTAGAACAAGTCACCACCGAAGATGTGAATCTCCTTTACTCTCATGAAGAACACTATGAAAGAAGTCCACTCCATCTCCTACCAAGGAGAATGTTTCCAAAATAGTCCACCCTGTCTTCAAGAACGAATCCCCACCTAGACTGATGAAGTCCAATCAAGGAAGTGGTATATATCTGCCTCAACTTAAGGATCACTGTCTCCCTACCCCGCCAACCTCACATCGGGACTGCCATGTCCTTAATCTAGATCCTTAGACCATCATGTCTATAAACTGACTACCTGATAGACCGTCATGTCTATAAAACTGACTACCCGATAGACCACGAAGTCTATAGATGTCTTAGGAAGACTGCTATGTCTCTAAACTAGATCACTGATGATACTCCTACAACACAACCATCCTCTACCCCTCTCAAGATTGAGAAATAATTCCCCTCTTGGGAAGTTCGCACAGTTGATGCCAAAAGAAACGAGTCTATCAAGAGTATCTCTCCCACCTATTATCCCTTGTATCTAGAAGTCTGCTACAACTATAAACTGGATTCTACTCTCTGGAACTGACTGGAACAACATGGAAAGGCTGGAATGCCTTTAAACTACCAACCCTCCAGAACCAACTGGAACCGACAGAAAGGCTGGAATGTCTCTAAACTACCTTCACTCCAAAACTGACCAGAACATCACTGATGATGCTATCTCACCCTCTCTGAAAGAATGCTGCCCAAAAGGTCTACCCTGTTTTCTCTTGAGGAACACCTTTGACAATAGTCCATCCTGTTTTTCATACCGATAAAGAGTCATGATATTTATTGAACTCTCCCTAGTATCAAGGATCATCCTTCATCTTAGGAAGTGAAAACTGTCTGCCCGAGCGTAAAAAGCCCAAGATCTCTACCTACCGAAGTATCATCATGAGAGAGACCACTAAGTTTATAAACTGGATCCCTAGATCTGAAATTGCCCAGACTCATGCCTATAGACTGGAAGATCTCAAAACTACCACAACATCTTCAGAACCGACCAGAATCCCTCAATCAAACATCCTAACACAATTGGATGTCCCTGACAACCGCTATGTTGTAAAACTGGATCTGATGCCTCTACTCTCTGCTTTCCCACCACCTAGAGGAAAACAACATGCACTCCTAGTCACTAAGAAATATCCTCACCAACTTAGAGCTCTACCTCCAAAATGGAAGTTCATATATTGATGCCACTAAGGAATAAAACATACTCAAAGTTTCCTCAACCCTCTGAAATCTCTTCTCACGTCAACAGGTCTAGGAAGATCACTATTCCTAGAACCTTCATGAAGAACTTGTGTATCTGCTATGACATTAAACTGGATTGAGTGTCTGCCATGACAATAAACTGGATCCCTTGACCAGCAAGTCATAAAACTGAACTGCTGCCTAGAATCAGGATGGAATGTCCCTGATCATTCCAACCGACCTTCATGTTGATAAACTGAAAAGAACAATCTAGGATGGCTCATTCCCTAGATCAACAACAACTGATGTCCTCTACAATATTAAACTGGACCCTGCTGACCATGCTCAATAAATAAAAAAGCACTCCAATCACCACATCAATAAACTGGGCCATGGAGAAGAACTTAGAACCTCCACCTCTCGCTGGCTGTCTGCAAGGACAATAAACTAGGATAAAATCAGAAAAGAATAGAAAAAGAACAAAAAAAGTCAACAGTAGGATTAAAGGAATCCCGCCACCTCAATCCTGGATGGGTACATGCCCAGTGTTATGGTTACCGGGTGAGCCATGGAACTTATCTACTACTTTTTCCTCTTTTCATTACACTTCTGAATGGGCTCCCACTTGGGACCATCCTTGGGCCTCTCCCTTTCTTGCTTGACTATGGATGTCCTTTATCTCCTCATGGGTTTCTCTCATAACCCAGATGTCTTGACTCCTATCCAGTATGGTATGGCTGTGCACAGAGTCCTGCCAACTCCTTTAGACCTTACCAATGCTAACCCGTTTAGTATAAAACGGAGTTCCACTCCTTCCGAGCAGAATCAGCAGAATGCAGAGTATCTACGGGATTCCAATTCCTTTTGTAGATATGGAGCTCCGCTTCCATCTTACCATTCACAGAAGCACAGCCAGACTGCCTACTAGTATATATACCAGACGCCCATGTATTATAGCCCTAAGCTAGTTCTACACAATCAAGTGTAGTTGTTATGCGATCCTAGAAGACCTTGAGAAGTGACCTTGTATCTGCTCAAGTTCCTCTCAGTCAGAAGTGTCTAAGTGACTGCTGACTTCTTGGAACTCTCAAAACCACTAGACTACGCTTCCACATTACAAAAGAACTAGCTTTTCCCCAGACCCCTACCACTGCATAGAGGGTAACCAAATAACACCACGTCTCACTGATTTGGACTCACAGACTCCACATCACCATCTCCCTCCCAGTTTGCTCTTCCTGATCTCTCCAGCCTACATCAACAGCATCCTTGGTTTGCATATAAACCTGATGAATATTCTGACAAGGAATACTGTCATCAATATAAGGAACGCCAACTCACATTAGTAAGAGAGAACAGAAAGCAAGGAAAACCCTCAGACTTCCTTCTAGAGTTTTTCCCAGAAAGTCCCACAGAGCCTCCAGGGTCACCAATTAGAGCAAAGAAAGAAGAACAATTCATAGAACTACGAACGGGAGAAGAAGAAAAAGAAATGGCAGAAGAAATTAAAGCAGGACTTTCTAAGGATTTCTCAGGAGAACCAGAAGATATCAATAGATGGCTTCTAGCCATGAAGGCATACTTTTAAAATAACCAGACCCTCTTCACCGATGTCACCAAATCACTCACTTTTCTAAATAAGATGAGCAAAGGATGAGGAAGATCTTTCACAGAAAGATGACTAATGAAACTAGCCAACAACCAAGTGCCTGCTGAAGAGAAGACATTTGATGTCATTACCGAATGCTTCACGCAAACCTTTGCCCCATATGACACGGCAGCAAAGGCAAGGATTCAGCTTGCCCAACTAAGGCAAGGAAAGAAAGGGAACTTCAAGTCCTTCATCTCC
>JBBPTC010000924.1:0-10254 GCA_038093955.1 Boletus albobrunnescens
CCTGGGCTTGCGAGACGAGGCACTGCGAAGGGCTGAATAACAAGAATCCTTTTTTTTCTTGTTATTCAGCCCTTCGCAGTGCCTCGTCTCGCAAGCCCAGGCTCGCAGCTGTGACATGATTTTTATCAAGCTCTTAACAAAGAACCTACTCGAGTTTACCTCTTTAAACCCTTTTCGTTTCACCCGTTTTCGCCTCCGCTCGTCAACACTCATAAAGGTCCGGCCCACCTATATCAGTCAAAGACAAGACCGGTGAGACCAGAAATTCACATACTTGCTTATTTTCGACTGAAGAACGGGTACATGACCGCGGGCTATTTATCTAGAGCGTACGCTATCGTGTGACCCAGGATAAGAGAAAGAAACTGTCTGTGTCCATGTGGTAGTACAGGAACGGTCTGATAGTAACAAAGGAGAGTCCGTCAGTTGCGATGCCTCAAGGGTATTCACGAGTTTGTTGTCGAGCTCGTACATACAGCAACGCGTGCTGGCTTTGCACGTTTGTAAGGAACTGCGCCAGCCTAAGTTCAAGCTACATGTGCAAACAGCTCTTCGACGGATCGGTGGCAGAGCTTGGATCGCCAGACTGTCCATTACCGCATCATGGATAACACCCCTATCGGTGAGCCCGACCTCGAACTCGTTCCAGACGACTTCCCAGAAGGAGAGCACGAAAAACTGGACGAGTATATGCATTTAATTTTTCCACAAGTAACTCCTGAGAGCATCCGTTTGTCGGCCCCCTCTCGTTCATTGTTAAGCAATCAGGGGGGCGCCATCTGCGAAAATACTCTGACGATGCGGCATGTAAAACTCTCATCGAGGATCATCCCAATATCCGGCGTATGATATTAACCAGCTCCAATACAAGTTATAAAAATCTCAGGCTGTTGAGTAAGGACTATCTTCCTTTCGCCGATCACAAATCTAATAACCTGTTTCATAGAACTTCTCCGAGCAGGTGAATATCAGTTGGATATCATGCGAAAACTATACTCACGACTTTTCAAGCGCCTGTTGATCATGTAACGATTGGTAGGCAGATCTCATGGTTTTAGACAGACCCTCTTAACTCTTGTTCACAACTAGATTATCAACCAGGTTGGGAAAGAGAATATGCCGGAGGTGCTGCGGAAGCGCTCTGGGAACATGTACAAGCAGGTTGTAACTTGCGTGATCCGGATGGTGCAGAACGAACCTATTACGCAAAATATTCTGCAATTGTCCAATCTTCGGGAATGGGAAAATCCCGTACAGTCGATGAAATGAGCAAATCTCATTTCGTGATCCACATTAACGTTAGGCAACCTGATTCATCTGGTATCCCGTCTATTTTACTTCGCTCCACTTTGAAGTTGAATACAGGATATCCTCCCAGTGACGAACCGGCATACGATTACCTTATCAGCAGTCGTTCACAGTGGGACGCATTTCTTCGGAGCTGCGCATTCCTTCAAGCACTATTTCTTCAGACAGTTGAAGTTGTGAGAAAAAACAAAGAATGTTCCAGTGCTGGAGAGTTCAGGGAGTACTTGAAAAAGGGCAGGGAGCTTCGCAGCCATGGCCAAAACCGGGTGGAATTCTACAAGGCTATTGAAGCCACTGCTGAGGTATGAAGCACGCCCTACTCAATTCCTCCTAGCTCACGACATATGAAGGATTATTTTGATGAGTATTCGAGGTACTACAGGCGGTGGGAACGGGAGTCGCTGCCATCGGACGAGGTGGAGGATATGAAGCTGTTGCATGCAGAGTTTCCGTTGCGTGCAGCCCTCCAGATGCTGTATGATCACCTCAATCCCAAAGATCAGCCAGTTGATGATAAGCCAAAACCACCAAAGCGACAAAAACCGAATACTCAGTCTCGATTGTCAGATAATGATGATCTCATCATCATTGTTGCATTTGATGAGGTCCATACACTAACAGTTCTCGAGGACAATGGAACATGGTCACGCTTCGGGGAGATGTGTCGCGCAATCCGGGGACTGAAGCATGGACCGCTCTTCACACTCTTTCTCTCAACTTCTGGGAGTTTGTTTTCAGTCACGCCTACCCCAAGCCGTAACATCTCCACCAGGATGGTTGCTAGAGGGGAAGTCATGGTGCCATTCTATGAGCTTGGTTTTGATCAATTAGCTGTGCACATAGACTTTGCTGAAACAGTTACGCTCACGCAAGTTACATCAGATAGACACTTTGTGTCATACGGTCGACCTCTGTAGGTGCCAGCGTTGACTCATTTCCCAGGTTTCTCTGATATTTTCTGTAGGTGGTGGTTCCCCTACCACAAGAACTACAGCGGGGAGCTTTTACCCTTTGCGATGAAGAAGTTGTTGGGTGGTGCTGAGTACAGTGACCGGGATCTCTCAGTCGGGGAACAGCTCGCATGCCTTTCACAACGAGTACCTATCGAGTTCCTCTCTGCTCGTTTCGTCTCGCGTATATCAGAGGAGGAGAAAGAGCAAGTAAATTCCCACATGCGCGTCATTCTCAAGGTTCACAAGGGTCTTGAGAGCATGGTCACTGCATCACCTTCTGAACCTATACTATCTGAGGCAGCATCCTCCATCATGCGTCGCAATCGAAGCTTCAGTCCTCCAGC
The DNA here is from genome assembly GCA_038093955.1 of Boletus albobrunnescens. NCBI lineage: Eukaryota > Fungi > Basidiomycota > Agaricomycetes > Boletales > Boletaceae > Boletus > Boletus albobrunnescens. The sequence continues at coordinate 2,606 of JBBPTC010000924.1, forward strand.
TGCACTACAATCGATTATCAAGTTCGGAGTGGACACTGGCGAACTCGGGGAATTAGTCGTCGCTTTATTGTTCATCATCGCACGCGACAAGGCAGTCGGCCCAAATGAAATGAGGTCACTGCACTGCTACAATCCCTTTTTCGCACTCCCGACTCTACCTCTGAAGATCATGTCGACATCATCACCTCCCTTGGATGGCACTTTGGACCAGATGGTGCGGCGAGGCTCAACTCAACTCTTGCTGACACATTCCAAGACAGCAGAGTGTATTTCACCCACTTTATCAAAGCGCATCAGCACGCCATCGTTGGGGTCCGCTTTCTCATGCGATTGATGGCCCGAGGGGCTGCAATCTTATGCGGGAACTCTCAGCTAGGTTATGACTGTATCATCCCCTTTTTGTTCAAGGGTGATGAAATAAAATCAGATAATATTGGTGTCATCATGATTCGAGTCAACAACGACCGCTCTATCACACAGAATTCCAAGAAATATCAACATCTTCTCCGCAAAATGGACCCTTGGAAACCTGAAATCATGCTCTCCAATGATGTTCCCATCATCCGATTCGTTTTCTCTCTCGCCTCACCCACGTCCGTGCTTGAGCTTGTTGAGCACACTGATGTGGACAGAACTGCAAATACTTACCGTGCGTATGACTTTTGGGTCGCTGGCCTGTCCTCCCGGTTGTTGGTTCCAGTTGGGGATAAGGAGACTATATGGCAAAGTCTCTTGCAAATGTGTCGACGGTGGGAAGAGACCTACACTGGTGGCTCAGAACTCAGCATTCAGCTCCGCAAGTCTATGAACCCTGGAGTCGCAGCTGAAGGAGGATTTTGGGAGGGTTGGTGCGACAGCAAAGCATTCGTCACAGGAAAAGGAAAAGACCGTATGCAGTAGCACTCGAGTAGCACGTAGCATGAATCGTAGGCAGAGTTCTACACCGTCCGTTACGTCTGTCACGCGGTAGTCTGTAGTTGTCGAGTCAATTGGAATGACAGTCTGAATCTTTCTACCACTATGAGTCCACCAGAATGTGACCCCGTTCCCGTTCAAGTGAACACAGATTGAATTATACGTCTCAGGTCTGTCGGTTACGGATCTACAAGACCTAAAAACACTCTCGGTTGAGCAATCCCACCAACAAGAGAGTTATCGCTCACCTTGAAGCCTTGCTTCCCGCTTCTCTCTCTGGAGTTTAATGCCAGAGAAAGCGGCGTTTCTTCTTCTCTTGGACCTCGATCCCCTAGAACAACATTACAAAACAGGTTTCTTCCGTCCGATACTACAGGCACGTCAACTTGCCTATCATGCAGAAACAGGTCATTTCGCTTACCGATTGCATCTATCAATGGCCTGACTTTCAATACCTTCCTACAGAATTAGAACGTGCCACGAGTTGATTGAGCACATTACCTGCCACCATCGAAGCATAAAACGAAGGGGGGTGAAAGATGACCGATCAGTTTGTGGAACCATTGTTCGTACGATTTGCTTACGGATTCATCCTGGTATTCGAATACATTAGCATTTCAATATATACAACCAAGCGAGGCGAGACTCACAGGGAAGACGTTGTTTGGCAACAGGTGAGATTGAGACTCAAGGCATTTGCTTCGTCTGCGGATACCCCCCCCCCCCACCGTGACGAGCCAGCGGGACCGGTTTTAGAGCACGGAACGCAGAGCTGGAAGAAGAAGTGCGTGTGCGTGTGTGTGCGTGTTTCGTGAATCTCTGAGGCGCTGATGGGGGGTACGCCCATGCGCAGGAACTTTGACGTCAGTTCCATACACAATTTTAGAATTGCGTTCCGAGATCAAGTCGTTACAGTCGGATAACCTCAAGTTGTTATGAAAAAAGGTGCGGTATATGCAGAGTGACCGCGAGACATCGTCCGTGTCGCAATTGAATCCTTTGCCCGGGAGATCCCGGTCGCACGGAACGGGCAAGTCCTTGACAGTCGGTGCAAGGGATGGCGGTGATGAAGACGAGATGGAGCTAGGGAGATGGAGGCAGAGGTACGAGGAAATGATGAATCCATTCGAAGCCTTTTGAGGAAGGGTACGTGCTCTCCCATGCGTTGGGGCTTGCTCGACGATGGCTCATTCTTGGTCGTCTGGGTGGTGTGGAGCGGGTGGGGTGGGAGAGGCGGGGTAGATGGGTACATCGACGTACCGCGACCGTTGTTGTACCACGTTGGCCAGATGCCATACTTCGTAACTCGTTTGGAGCACCGTAATGAACACGTTAGTGGAGGCGAGCATGCACAGTCAACTACGTAGTAGTAGTACTTCACGCCGGGGATGTGGCGGTGGCCCCAGATGAAATGATCAAAAGTCCAGTATACTCGATCAGGGATACTTTGATGGTACGTCTGTCTCGAATAACGGGCAGAGTGCCCATCTAGGACTCGCCAATCCACTGTAACCTTCATCATATAGTTCAGTTAGAAATGCGTCTGCACAGAATTTCTGTTCGATGCTCCGAGTCACCCCCAGGGTTCGTATTTGACCTAACTACATAGTGTGGGGCACTCAAGACGTCGAAACAGCCCTGACTCGAATGAGCATCCGACGGTGACATGCATTGTCTTGTCAAACTCGAGCACTTCCGGGTACACGAACCTGATGAGCGACCCTCTCCCAGCTTTGCTCCGCAAGGGGTGTCGTGCTTGACGGTGATAGAAAGGCTGCTAGTCGAATACGCAATTCTTTCTTTACCGGGCGTTGAGGGAAAAATGTTATTGGCGGTGATTAGTTGACGGTCGTATGAGACTGACGTTATATGTGTAAACAGAGGTGTTCCGTCCCGGTACCTGGACGGGATGGATCCGAATGTACTCTGAGAGACAAAGCCGCGACGCTCAAAGGCCCTCCTCTTTGCCAGCGGGACCTCCGCCGCCGATAGGTGTCCGGGCTTGATCCGTGCCCGTAAGTATTGTTCGTGAAAGCATCTGAGTTTCAAGTCGGGCGCTCCGAGATACAGACGGACGTTGGCTCGGAGGAGTGTCTAAGCGGATGACGCACGAGCTAGGGTGGTGGGTACCATATATACATAGATATGGACTACGCGGATCCGTACCCCGTGATGATGATGCTCGACTGCTTCCGATCAAGAAGCAACTTGAACTGGGTGGGTCAAGAGGTCGTCCCTTTGGTGACTCATTGCTACTCAGCTACCAATGATCTCTCGGACGGATCATTGTATACATGCGCACGGAGATGAAAGTGAACGTTTCAAGTACAAGGCTTCGTGTGAGCTGAACCAAAAGGCTGTGACAATATTCATATTCGAGTCACGATATTGAATGATGAGTCGAGTATATATGGTAATCTCGATTATCGCTGTTCTCTCCTCACCAACATGCAGCACACCGACCTTGGTCACGACTCTCAACATATCCCACAAGACATACAACACACTCCAAACACCAGACCTCTCCCCTTCCCCTTACCTCCACAAAGGCAACCAGTCCGTCCGCAGCCTCGTGGCCAGTCCGGCGCAGCTCCCAGAAACACCCTCAGCGGTCTCCTCTCCAACAGAGACAGAGCAGGCAATGCTCCCATCCCCCCATCTCTCCAGGAAAAGATGTTGGCAGTGCGTTTCTTCTTCCCCTTTTCACACTTGCTTCATTCTTCGCCCCCCCCCCCCCCCCCAGATGCTCAACCGCGGGTCTGCGGCCTCGCCAAGCTCCGCTTCCTTTTCCATCGACTCCGCTGCACAGGCTTTGCAACGCATGGATTTAGATGATGTACAACGCCCTCTAGTTCATCAAGCCAACTCATTCCCTTCCCCATCTGCCTCCCGTGGCCGTGGCGCACCCCCTGCTGCCTTCGCCAAACGCAACAAGCCCAGTTTCAAGTTGTCCGACATAAATCCTGATGCCGCCATCGGCGCTGCGAATGCTGGCCTCGGCGCGGGTAGACCCTCAGTAGCCGACGTCGGTCGTCGTGCCCCTTCCAAGTTTGATACCCCCTTTGCAAACTTTAACAAAATCGTGTACGTCCCCACTCTCCCCTTTGTTATCCTTCTCATCTCGAACCTTCCGATCAGCGATCCGTCCGGTCGGCTCAACTTTGCCGGAAAGGCCGTTCTCCACGCCTCCGGCGTTGATTTCTCAAATGGGTCTTCATTTGCGATCAACATGGAGCAGCTCGTTCTTGAACACGAGCTCGGCCGGGGAAACTATGGAACCGTTAAAAAGGTCCTTCATAAACCAACCAAAGTCGCAATGGCCATGAAGGTACGTATTCGCTTCTCCACCCCATACGTCATTCATAGACATCGCACCACAGGAGATTCGCTTAGAACTCGACTCCACAAGGCTCAACGGTATCCTTATGGAACTCGACATCCTTCATCGCGCCGTGAGCCCGTTCATCGTCGAATTTTATGGTGCATTCTTTGTCGAATCGTGCGTATACTATTGCATGGAGCACATGGATGGCGGTTCCCTTGCCTCGTTATGCTGTTTCCCGAACGGGAATGTCTCCCTTCCCCCTAGCCTTTCGTCCAGTCCAGGTTCCGCCTGGACTTCCAGCCCGGCTCCACTCGCAGAGGAACATCTCAGACGTATTGCGTCATCGATGACAAAAGGGCTCGCCTTTCTCAAAGATCACCTGTGTGTCATGCACCGCGACGTCAAACCGACCAACGTACTCGTCAACCGCAAGGGCGAAATCAAGCTTTGCGATTTCGGTGTGAGCGGGCAACTCGAGAAAAGCATAGCCCGCACCAACGTCGGGTGTCAGAGTTATATGGCTGTGAGCTACGCCGGCTATGGTTGCTTGACTACCCTGTTATCTAATCATATCTCGGTCGCAATTCACAGCCCGAGCGTATCAAGGGATCCTCACCTTCGTCGTCGGACGTCGACGATGCATTTACCTCATATACCGTCAGCGCTGATGTCTGGTCCCTCGGCCTTTCGATCGTAGAGATTGCTAGGGGAAAGTGAGCGTCATCTTTTCTGACTGTGTTCCAATATCTCACACTTTATCACCGTCTTAGGTACCCGTACCCACCTGAAACGTACGAAAACGTTTTTGCACAGCTCAGTGCCATCGTTGACGGTGAAGCACCTGGACTTCCGGATGACGACGACGCTCCTGATGAAATTGCCGATGGCTCACTGACTGCAGACGTGAGCGGAAATGGTGATGGAAGACCCGTCGGGAGGAAATGGTCCTCCGAAGCGCGTGATTGGGTACGGCGATGCTTGATAAAAAATGCGGATGAGCGGGCCACATACCCTGAGCTTCTTGCGAGTGTCATCTATTTGTTGTTGCTAAATGACGGGTGTGCTCATCCGATGTTGCAGGCACATCCGTGGATGAAGATGGACGCGGAATGTCAAGTCGATATGGCAGATTGGGCGGCGCGGGCAATCGAGTGGCGAGATCGGGGGAGACGTGGGCTTGCCATCTATGAGTGAGCGCAGTGCCCCCAAATCCTTTCAACCTTGTGACGTCTTCTCGAGGCGGGCCACACCACCTCCGCGCTCTTCCCCTCGTGACCGGTGACCGATGATGCACGACAATTCGTGTCAGACAAGTGACACGACGTTCAGGGCGCTACTTGAGCCTTATATCATTGGTCTTGTCTACCTGGGAACCATGCGATGCAAAGGCTCGCGGCGCAGCCATTCTCGACTCGTCCATCTGGGAGAGTAGCCCTTGTATACACACACTACACTTTACGCTTACTCCATCTTTGGGCATCACCCATGTACACTACCAACGCCGGCCGTTTAATACCCTCCCATACTCGTTACATGCACACATTCACATTCCTGAATCTACTAACCAGGACTTGGCTACACTATTTCTTTTCTCGAGGTCGTCATCCGGTTCCCTTTTCATTGTTCATGGTTGTGATGGCTAGTTGTTCCACTGGTTCAGGTTGACGGTTTCGTTCTTGTTATACGGTAGTGTACGGAGCGTGTGAGTCTTTCTTTCTCTGTCACTTCATCACCGGCTGGATTGAAATCTTGAACGCTGTCGAGGTCAAGCTGTCTGCACTTCATTCTGGTATTACGTCCAAACACTCGCTTTTGCGTGCCCCCCCCCACCTGACCAAATGAATTTTAGTCGCTTTCAGCCTTGTGCTGCTTTTCCGTGCGGCCCTCGCACTCGTCCATCCCATTCTCGTCGAGCACACGCCCCATACCCGTACCCGTCTACGCTGCTCTTTTCACGACATGCTTCACGTCAAATGGGGCCGCGACGTCCTCCACTTCCCACTCCCACCGCTCAACACACCGCTGGGCCAGCTGCGCGCCGACCTGGCAGCATATACCCATCTCCCAGTGGGCTCGTTCAAGTTGGTGTACAAGGGTGCAGTGATGAAGGAGGATACTGCCCCACGTGCGTCGTCGTGCTCTCTCCCTCTCCCCTCCCCTTTCTCATGTCTCTCCTCATGTGCGTTCGTTCCCATCGATCCGTGAATGGGTCACCGATATTCGACACCGCGGACAGTATCGACGTACAAACTCAAGGAAAATGCGACGATCGCGTTGATCGGTGGGCATACGCTCGCACCCGAGCCAGCCTCTGCTGCACCGCGCACGGCCGCTATCAAGACGCACACCCCCGCGACGCCACCGACGGAGGAGAGCACGATCTTGGCGATCCGCCAGGAGCTGGGCAAGGTGCGGGAGATGCTCGTGCCGGACGTGGAGGCGTTCGTGCGGGCGCTCGCGTCGTCGGCCGAGAACGAGGGGGGTGCTGAGGCTGCCCCTCCTGTGTTTGACGCGGCCGTACAGATGCAGATGCAGATACCGATACAGACGCCGACACCGACACCGACGCCGACGCCGACGCCGACGCCGCTGGATCACAGCCGACTGTCCGAGTTGCTGCTGCAATCCCTACTCCGGCTCGATGCGCTACACGTGTCGGGGGTGGATTGGCCCGAGGCGAGGACGCAGCGGAAGGCGGCGGTGAGGGAGGTGCAGGGGGTGTTGGATCGGTTGGATGGGGCGTGGGCGGGGCGTTGAGCCGTTTGGTTTGTTTTCGTTGGATCGTTGGACCGACGGCCCTGATGCCATGCGCTGCATCGTAGAGTTGGGCGAAAGGAAGAGGATGGCGATGGGTGCTATCGCGCCCGATTTACTTTATATTCGTACTCGCAAGCCTCGGGGGCCTGGAGGATTATTGGCATCTAACCACGTCCAAGTGGCCGTCGTCCTCGTGGAGTCCGATATCTTGAGGGTTGAGAACTGGGAAGTTATCGTTTCCAAGGTAGAGGTGTCTTATGCAGTCACTCGCGTGACCCGACTCTCTCCTCGTCTCTTGGCTACCGCCGTTTGTTAGGCTACTAGATCATGCCAAAAAGGTCGTAGAAGCAAGTCATGCCTATCTCTTCAAATCAGAAAAAAGTCGGTCCAATGAGGGCGGCGAAGCTCATGCGCATAAGTCAATGTTAGTTCTGTGGCTGTACACGTCATTCAGACTGGCAAATTCCGACTCAGACTCAGTCTAATGCCCTTCTCTTCACCCCTTACAATGCGAGTGCAAGTGGAAAATTCATCCTTAGAAGACAAACGCAACGACCTGAATCGCTTCGCCCGGGGCAGGTGCAAAGGAATGGAGGGGTAAAGTAATCCTCCCGAAGGAACGTCAAAAAGGTCGACGTACCGGTCGCGTGGT
>JBBPTC010000925.1:0-10254 GCA_038093955.1 Boletus albobrunnescens
CCCGAGTCTCTTATCTCCTTATCTTTGATCACGTGTATAACGTTGTTCTTCGTTGTTCTACGACCTTCCATTCCGCAGTCGCTTATTCAGACTTCTCCCTGCGGAATTCCCTTTTCCATCCTGGTCCATGCGCGTTGGCTGAATCTATATAAACCCTGCGATTGCGCCGTAGTACCTTAGCTTCGATCTCCTAGGTGTACATCTTGTAACCTAGTCCGAGTCTAATAAACTCCTCCTTTTCCTTTCAAAGTCTCACCTCCTCCTTGAAAGTCTTCACTGTACTTTGAACAGTGTTCTTGAACTAGTCGTTGTTGAGACTATTGACTCAATGCTTACTCTCTGACCTCTGACCGACTTGCGACATTACTGCGCAACGTCACTCTGATCTCGACCGGCTTGTGACATTACTGCACAATGCCATCTCTGACCAACTCGTAACATCGCTGTACGACGTCACTCCCGACTCCGACCTTCGTCTATCCTAGGCTATGCTCGTTCCTACCTGGGCCAAGCGTAACACTCCTCACTAAGTTGAGATAGTCAGTTCCAATCTACTCTCTCATTACTATTCCACTCAGGCCTAGTACACTCTACTAGTCCTACCTTCTCAAAGCTCGCTTCGTCTTCCTCAGCACTAAGTGAGTATCTCCCACTTAGTCCATTCAACCACATCCTTTGCGGACTTGGTCTCGTTGATCAGTCCACCTACTACACCTCAGGTAGTAGAGGAAATAAGATCCCCTGGTTTCATCCTACTAGGATTGTGGATTTCATTAGGTTATGAGCCCTGCTTGAAACAGCATTGATGTTTACTTGCACATCCCTATCACCTGTTTTCTTGCGGAGAATGGAGTGAAGACTAGCGACAAGTTTCGCTCGTGTCTGGTTGCTTATGGCACAGGCACTAGCCACTGTGGCTACTCAGACTCCTGTGTATATACACGGGATCTTCTCGTTCTTTGTTCATCACTTTGGTGAACTTGTCACTCAAGTTGATGATGGTTTTTTTTCATTGAATATGCATCATCGAACTGATCATGAAACCTTGCATTTCCACCTGGTCATCACGACTACTAGGAATCAACAGGTTTATCGATCTCCTCCGTCATCAGAGAAACCATCACCTCGTCCATCACCAACTGCATTCCGAGTTCACTCGGAGACCATACCAATGCAGTCCCAAGAAAATCTTGTTTGCCCAAAACTACCCTCTTGCCATATTCAATTGGATCTCCAAGGAAATCCCTTCCACATCTCTTGTCCTCTCTGTGAGCAACATATAGAGGAAGGAGAAATTTGCAACGGTCGTGGTTACCCTCACCAACAGGTCATTTGAACAGGAACATCGTTCCCACCATACCGTCTCGCTCAAACTTTCTACAATCTAGGCGACGACAAAATCCTACCTGTCAGACCCCCTGGATTCATCACCCCTGATCCAAAGACTCGTTCGATTGTAACCACATCACCACCTCTTTACTTTCCTTCCAATAATCCTCTCAATGGCCAACCTCTCAGACCATCAACTCCAGAACTTGAAGCATGGTTTACCGCCAATGAGCTTTGATTCATTTGAGAATGCACTATGGATGGAGTCTGAAATACATATTCGGGTTCCAGCGGAGAAAGAAGGAGAAGAAGATCGGATCGCAGTGTTCCAAGAACCACTTCCGATGCTGCCGAAGAACATCTGACATACCATAGTTCATCGGGATCACATAGTTCCATTCCTTCGTCAAACTGATGTTGGACCATGGATTCATTCATCAAAGTCCAACCAGATTGCGATTTCTTTTCAGGTTTTGAATGCTGAGACCCAAACATTGGACCAGAGCATGCTTGCATCCTCTTTTCAATTCCCTGATGAAAAACTCTCTTCTATTTATGCTGGTGCTGGTTGGGCTTTCCCTTCCGAGACTTATAATAAAACACCACCAGCTCTGGTACATTTCCAAGGATACGAAGTTCTTAGGTGAGATTTCTTCCCTCCTACCTTTCATTTTATCGTGACAGACGACTTTTGTTGCGAAGATACCAATGCACTTCTGTATGACTCTCTTTGTCCTGGACTTGATGTTGTTGATGCCAGATTATGGTATTTCCCTCATTTCTCTAAATCCTTCTACTCCATCTCAGCAATACTGGAACCATTCCTTTGAGTGGATTCAGCGAAAACGCTGGTCGGAAGACCCTCTTTCATGCCCTCTTCGATGGCTGCATAGAGTGGTTAAGCATGCCTTTTCTGAGGAAGAGAGACAGACTATCATACACACTTTTTATGGGAAGGATGAGAAGCCTCCTCATCGGGTTGCTGCTCTATCTGGAGAGAAGAGGAGACGGTCTCAAAAATAGGGTACTGAACTGTGCAGCTGCAGTGCACTCCAGTTCATGGTAAATATTTTGTATCAATTGGTCTATCGATCATTGCTCTGCATATAGATTTCTTCTTGGAGAAATATGGTAATTGCATCAATCAGTCTTTGGATTATTGCTCTGCATCACCAAGATGGACGATGATACTCAAAGATGACAGTATGTTTTCACCATCGTCTTGATACTGAACACAACGTTTCCTAGTTATGACTACATACACTTCCCCAACAACAAGCAAAATCAAAATCGAAGGAACCATCTTCTCTCAGATTCCGATCCTTGAAGGCCAGGAAAACTTTCCTGTCTGGCAGTCTCATGTCCATTCCATTTTTACAGCATGTGGTGCTGGAGGTTTCCTTGACGGAACATTCTCTAAGACAACAAATATAACCAACCCAAATGAATGGAAAGATGCAGATGCAAAGATGATGGGCTACTTGGTCATCACTGTTAATGATCAACTAGCAGCAGAAGCTCCTGCTGAATGTCCTTCTTTTGTTGCGGGAACACCATCCATCACCCACTTTCGTTTGATGACATATACCTACTAGACAAGCTTGAACAAACAATATGCTTCTCAAGGTATAGCAGGACAGTTCTTTTTCCTAAACAAAATCTTTTGACACTGAATTCGTCCTGCACATGCTGCAGAAGACATCACTTAGATGTTACAATATTACACCAGTATTTTCAACACTGGTTTAGGTCTTCCAGAGTCACTCCATGCCATGTTTCTCCTAGCTCAACTTCTGGATGACTTTGATAGTCTTCGATCCACCCTCATCCATACTACCGACGATAACGATTTTACCGTCCAAAACATCCAACAGGCTATCCTATGTGAGATGGATATACGCCGTTCCCATATTCGCCCTCTTTCCACATGTATTTCACATATCGACTCTTCTTCCTAAGCGCAGAAAAGTGCTGTTATACACAATGGCCCGCCACGTCAAAACCGCTGGCAGAATCAACAACCGCAACAGCAGTCATCAGGCCATCCTTCTTCATCTGGTGGAGAAAACTCCCAGAAAAAGAAAAGACCAAATCAATGAAAGAGAGACGGATATAATGCTTGGAAGAATAACTCCCAACATAAAGGAAAAGGGAAGGAACCAGCTCATGCACATGCTATAGCTAATGCTGTGCTCCCTGCTGATGAACCTGGTTTTATGGAGGAAGAATTCGCTGGTATTCTCCACCAGAGAGAAGAGTCCAATGACTTTTCGTCAGAAATAGTGGAACCTGGTTGGAATCACACCGCGAAGACTTCTTGGGATGAGATGGATATCTCTCCGGATATGGCTGGACCCTCGAACCAGCACTTTTGATCAAGGAAGCTCTCTCTCTAACTCTGGGAAGATGCTTCATACACCTGGTAGAGTCACTCCCACTGTGCAGCTGCTGAGCGCTCCAGTGGAGAAACGAATGAAAAAGACGAAGAAGACCACTCTTGTTATTGGAGGTTTAGTCATGGGTCCATCTTTGCCTGGTCGAAAGATCAGAGACCATTCTTTACCAGAGATACCGAAGTCATACTTCGAGAACTACAACCCAGTGATGTTCGCTAGCCTTTCAAAGGGAATTAAGCATATGACCTTGAAAGAGACCTCTTGTACTAGCACCTCCACAAATACATCTTCGTCTGGATGGTATATGGCTGGAAACGTTAAGTCATCCACATGTTCTTTTTGGATGATTGACAGTGGTTATACTGATTACATCAGTCCGTATCTTGATGATTTCGCACATCTTGATACAGCAACCAAGTTGGCTACCATTGCCAATGGTTCTACTGTCACCATGCATGGACCAGGGAAAGTTATTACCCATCCTGCTGGTTGCTCACCACTAGTCTTAGAACGTGTTTGGTATGTGCCACAAGCAGCTCACCGACTTCTGTCCATGAACACACTAACCTCTCAAGGTTATCAATGTGTTATTGCTGCAAATGAAACTTGTATTTGGAACAAGTGAGGACATCTGGTTATACGGGTGTCTGCCTCCTTTCCAGATAACAACCTTCACTGGTTTCAGTCATTTCAGATTACTCCAGGAAGGATTGCCTTGTTCGTCACTGATTCCTCTGCTTTGTGGCACCAACGTATGGGACACTATTCCACTAATGTATTGAGGCATTTGTCCCAAGTAACCTCTGGTTGTCCGGACTTTGTTGTCCCTGTATCATCTCCATGTAAAGATTGCCTCACTGGCAAAATGGTGGATCATCCTTTTGGACCTTCTCTCAAGCGTGCTACTTGCCCTCTTGGTCTCCTTCATACTGATCTCATGGGTCCTTTTCCCATTGAGTCACGCTCTCGTGCTCAGTATGTCCTCACTCTCATTGACGATTTTTCTGGCTTTGCCCTCCTTTCTTTCCTTCAGGAAAAATCTGGTACTTTTGTTGCGCTTCATGCTTTGTTTGCTTGGCTGGCGACTTCTTCTGGCCTTGCTATTGCCTCTGTATATTCTGATCGTGGGGAGGAATTTTTGGGTCGAGACTTTCAATTGTTCTTCACATTCAAGGGCATTACGCACTAGACATCCGTCCCACATACCCCTTAGTAGAATGGACATGCGGAGAGATTCAATTGTACCATTATGGAGAAAGCCAAGGCTATGCGTCATCACGCTTGTCTGCCCAAGGTGTTCTGGCAAGATGTCTTGGAGACTTCCTTGCATATTTATAACAGACAGCCTCTTTGTCATCATGATTGGAGAACTCCCATCGAGTTATTCTCTGGGAAGAAACCAGATATTGCATACTTCTGTGTTTTTGGGTGCAGTGCTTTTGTTTTTATACCACCGGAGATTCGACAGGACAAACTATCAGTGAAAGCTGAGAAAATGACTTTCATTGGCTATGATGCTAATACGAAAGGTTGGCGATTCTGGTCCCAAGGCTGTCATCGTCTATTCATTTCCACCCATGCCACTTTTGACGAGAATCAGTTTCTTAATTGTTCTAGAGAGCTTTTAGACAAACCTACCCTGATATAAGAAGATCCTGCAATTGACCTACCTAACAACGATGAAGACAAAAGAAATCCAGACCCTCCTTCTTGTCATATTCTTGTTAAAGTACCAATACTTGGTTTACCTCCTCGTCAACCAAGATCATCACTGCAATCAGTTCCATCATCACCATAACAATCACCTATCTCATCATGTAGTCCTTCTTCCTGGCAACCACCAGCAGAAGATTCACATTCTTCTACTTCATCAGATCTAACTCCACCTCCTCCGTCACCACCTCATCAAGGTGTAAAATGAGACAAACAAATACCAGGACGTTGGAAAGATGAAGAAGGAAACTGGAGAGATTTGGAGGATATGCCACAACATAAACGATATCGACTACCTCCTTATCCACAACCCTCCAGATTACCTGCACCATCCTCTTGGCTTCCACCTCGACAACAAACGGGATCCATCCCAGCATTTTGTGCACAACCTCATCAGGATCGACGAACCATTGATGAGAGAACAAATCTAAGACCTCCACTTCAGGAGAGATGTTCCACATGGAATGTTCGAGCATGAATCGTACCAGATAATGCTTATGGAGATCGACTTCCAATTACTATTGAACAGGATATACAAGCCAACTGGAATCCTATTCAGGAGGAGCAGAGACAAGAAGAACCGGTGATCCCACCGAGACCCATGAATCAGGATGAAGATATGGGAGATCTTTACAGCTCTCAATGGATGCAATACCATTTGAATGCTGCCGTCATACAGAACATTCCAAAACAATACTGTAATGTTCTGAAACTGTCTTCTGAGGAACAGAAACCTTGAAAACAAATGATGGATGAAGAATACAAGTTCCTCATGAATAGACATGTATGGGAACTTACTGATTTGCCCAAAGGTCGAGAATCCATCAAAGGGAGTGGGTTTATGCAGTGAAAAGCGATGACCATAAAAAGGCTCGCTTTGTTGCCAAAGGCTTCACACAGATCTTCAGTATTGACTATGAAGAAACTTTTTCACCAGTCACCAGGTTTGAGACTGTCCATTTACTCCTTGCTCTGGCAGCATTGGAGGATTGGGAGATTCATGCTCTTGACGTCAAAACAGCATTCCTGTTTGGCGACTTGGATGAGGAAATTTATTTGGCTCAACCTGAAGGTTTCATTCAAAAGGGACAGGAGAAAAAGGTTTGTCATCTACGAAAGGCCATTTATGGCTTGAAGCAAGCAGCACTTCAATGAAACAAGACACTGCATAAATCCCTTCTTGAACTTGAGTTTAAGAGAATTTTTTCAGATCTAGAGGTTTATATCAAGCAAATTGGTGATAGCTTAATCATTATAATCATTTACGTTGATGACACACTTTTTATGGGTAGTAACAAGGGTTTAGTCCTCAAACACAAGAAACTGTTCATGGATCGTTGGGAATCCAGGGACTTAGGTGAAGCCACAGAATATCTTGGAATGAGAATCACCAGAGATTGGGCAAACCATACTCTGAGGTTAGATCAATACTCCTATGCCAAGAAAGTAGTTGAGCGCTTTGGTCAAACTACATGCAAGCCTACTTCTACTCCATTACCTACTGGTTACCAACCGAGATCCAACGAAAGAGAAGCAGATCCAACTCTTCGAAGTCGGTATCAATCGGTCATTGGATCATTGCTCTACATCATGCTTGGAATATGACCAGACCTGGCTTACTCAGTGATCAAAATGTCACAGTACTCTGCGAATCCCAACCAGGATCATCTGCAGAAGGCGCTCTACATTGTGTGCTATCTCACCCACTCTACCAAGTTAGGCTTGACTTATACTGCGACGGGGACCAACAATGGGTTCCTTGCTTACTCTGACACTGATTGGGCTGGAGACATTGAGACATCTCAATCTACCACTGGTTATGCCATATTCTTAGCAAACAGCATCATGTCCTGGCTATTCAAACGACAGAAGAGAGTTCGACTTTCATCCACCGAAGCAGAATATTGTGGAATGACAGAATATTGCAGACAAATACAATGGATATGCAACCTCTTTGGCAAAATCACATGTTCCCTTTCCCACTCGATATTACTTTGTGTCGATAATCAAGGTGTTATCTTTCTCGCTTCAAATCCAGCTCAAGAAGAATGGACAAAACATGTCTGCATACCAGAACACTATGTTTGTGAGGCTGTTGAAGCACAAGAGATTGAACTCTTCTACGTTCCATCTCAAGAACAGCTAGCCAATATCTTCACCAAGAATTTGGGAAGAATTGCCTTTGAGCATGGCTGAAAGTATCTGACTTTATCTCCATTTCCATCATGATAATGTTTCTAGTGAGGAGGAGTGTCGGAATTCTAGGTATTCATTTACTTTTCATTAAAGAGACCTAGATTCTAGACCCGGATTATTCCATTGCTTACACTATCACATTTAGTCATCAATGATATCATAGATAAGAGTGACATATGCCATTGGGCGATATCTCTGGATAGTCATACTAGATGACTCATCCTTATCTTTCTTATCTTTACCTATCTACTTATGGATAGAGACACAACAAGGACAAACAGTGCTTGATCCCTATATAAGAGGAGCTCTCTTGATAGTTGCTCCTCACTAAGTTGAGATAGTCAGTTCCAATCTACTCTCTCATTACTACTCCACTCAGGCCTAGTACACTCTACTAGTCCTACCTTCTCAAAGCTCACTTCGTCTTCCTCAGCACTAAGTGAGTATCTCCCACTTAGTCCATTCAACCACATCCTCTGCGGACTTGGTCTCGTTGATCAGTCCATCTACTACACCTCAGGTAGTAGAGGAAGTAAGATCCCCTGGTTTCATCCTACTGGGATTGTGGATTTCATTACTTACATGGACCAAATGAACGATGTCGGATGGTGGTAATAGGTTCACGATGAACCATGCATCTGCTACGAGTGCAGCAGGCCTAGCAGGAGTCCTTTGACTGCCATCATTGCTGCAGTTATCCAGTACCATCCCGGTCAAGGTGTGGCAGACCTGATGCTGCCCAGTCCTCCGATACCTGCTTAGCGAATTAGTCTGCACAGGCTCATTTCTACCTGGTAAGTCTGCTTAGAGATGGTGAGTGATCGTGCCATACTTTCCGGTCCCAACGGCCCGGGGGCCGAACTCAACTGGACTCTTCAGCATGTCCATGCGCTCCTTCACCATCTTCCAAGAACATGGCTGGGGTGTTCATTGTCATGCGGGACGACACTGGCCGTGTCACGTTTGAGATGCCCATCAGATCATGGGGAATCGGAACAATCAAACATTATCATAGGACATTCTACAAGGGCAAGTGCTGAACAACGACATTCATAGCGCCTCATCGGATTCCCATCGCCTCGAAACACGTCCATGTACCATGGTGACTGCTTCCTCCCGACCGGTTCAAGTCATCCTTTGAGTGTTCCTCCAGGTCAAGTTTACTTTCTCTCTTGGGTGACACGCAGAACTGAAATCGACCACTTTGTAGTACTTTAGATTACCTGGAGTGTGTGTCTTGCGGACAATTCTCGGCTGGGGTCGAGGCAATAACTGCATTATTATTTTTCGGGTATCAAATCTACAATACTCTGCAAGCATTTTGCAACTCGCTATCAGGACTTTGAGCTTCTCGGGATGCTTTGGAAGGTATGTCGTCTTTCATGTCACTGGCCCGTTTGGCACGGTCTGAGATCGGAGTCCCGAACCCAAACACCGGAGTGTTGCTACCTGCCCTAGCACCAAGACGGGAACAACACAACAGCCCATAGTAGGCCGGGACCTAGGCCCGATCGATGGTCCAGCGTAACACTAGCTGCGTACCATGAAAGGAATGACACATGGGACTCGTGTGGGTCGTGCCGACATGCATCGACACCAGACACTCACGTGAGCACATGATAAGCGAGGGGGACATGTCTGCTTCATGAATAATGAAAAAAAAAGTGACCCACTGCGAGATTTGAACTCGCGAGTTGCGGGAGTCGAACTCACGTTATTGCGAGAGTCGAACCCGCAGCCAACAGGTGTGATTATGTTGCGCTAAGTGGGCGATTATAAATTCTGGAATGGCAGTTGATGGCGTGATGGCGAGTTAATGTTAACAGGAACATTGACGAGGTATCTTCGATTTTAGTTCTCGGGTGGGGTCGAGGCAATAACTACATTATTTTTTCAGGTATCAAATCTACAATACTCTGCAAACATTTTGCAGCTCGCTATCAGGACTTTGAGCTTCTCGGGATGCTTTAGAAGGTATGTCATCTTTCACGTCCGTTTAGCACGGTCTGAGAACGGAGTCCCGAACCCAAACACCAGACTGTCGCTACCTGCCCTAGCACCAACACAACAGCCCATAGTAAGCCGGGACCTAGGCCCCGATCTATGGCCCGGCGTAACACTAGCTGCGCACCATGAAAAGAATGACACATGAGACTCGTGTGGGTCGTGCCGACATGCATGGACACCAGACACTCACGTGAGCACATGCTAAGCGAAGGGAACATGTCTGCTTCATGAATAATGAAAAAAAAAGTGACCCACTGCGAGATTTGAACTCGCGAGTTATGGGAGTCGAACTCACGTATTGTGAGTCGAACCCCCAGCCGAAAGGCGTGATTAGTTGCGCTAAGTGGGCGATTATAAATACTGGAATGGCCGTTGATGGCGTGATGGCGAGTTAATGTTAACAGGAACATTGACGAGGTATCTTCGATCCGGGAGTCGTGCGGAGCACAGTCCGAGGCAATTAGTTGGGGTGGACGTCTAGACATTGAAGAACTGTGAGCCCATCGTCGGGAAAATGACGCTGGACCCGGACTGCAACCATATGGGGTGCAAAAAGCTCTTTTACGCTTGATGGACACTTCTCCGGATATCACAGTAGTGGAATGGCAGACAT
>JBBPTC010000926.1:0-10252 GCA_038093955.1 Boletus albobrunnescens
GCTCCAAGATCGACTTGCAGTTGCAGAAAGTTTGGCACAAACAGACGCTCCACCACCACCACCCACCTCTGGAGGTTTCTCACGCAAAGTAGAGATCTTCGCCGATCCTGGTGAATATGATGGATCATGCGCTAAGTTTGAAGAATGGTGGGCTAAAATCAAAGGATGGCTCAAAGTCAATTCTCACCTCATTGCTCCTGGATCTCAGGACACGGTAGTTGCCATACTATCTAGAATGAAAGGTCCACTAGCTGGACGCTTCTCAGAAGTACGCCTATCCAGAGACCCCCCCTATCAATGGGACATGCTAGAAGTAGAACTTCCAGCCATGTTCCACTCATCTAACCAGAAAGATTAGGCCACTCGTGAACTCGAGAAGCTCAAGCAAGGAGAACTGAGTACAGATTCTTGGATTGTAAAGTTTGAATCGCTCTACCTTCTTGCTCAACTTGTGTAACAGACGCTTGATATGCCCCCTATTATTTTCCCACTTTTCCTATGGTTTTCCCTTTCTTGCACAGCCACAGATCACATGACCGGATCACATGATCAAGCACAGCCACAGATGACTCATCATGACTCATAGATAAGCACAGCCTTGCACAGCCACAGGCCTAGACTCATGCACATAGCCTCCATCAACACATGTTCACCTCATGTTCCTTATCATCCTATCATATGCAGCCTCACTTGATCCACATGCCCTTGGCTATACACCTCATGGATACCTCATGGTATGTACCCTGTACCCTTACCATATACAGCCTGGTCTGTGCGCATACTTAGACAGTATATAAGGTAGACACTTTAGCACAGGAGAACCCCAGTCTTGTTCACTTCTAGTTTTCCCTTCTCTCCTCTCCTCCATAGTGGCTCATTAGCAGCCTTGACTAATAGATTGGACCCTTGACCTTCCCACCGATGTGCTGACTGACTGTCAGAGACTACAGAGAAATCCTAAAAGACTTGGGTTATTGACCTTTAGGAGATTAGGTCGTTACACATGCTCTATTGACTGGCAGGTCATTAAACTACATCCCTAGTGCTAGACTGGAACATCTATAAACTACCCAGACCATTATTCAGCTCTACCATCAGTCACTTCCCTCTCCTTGATCTCCACTGTGGTCCTTTCCTATCAGTCTAAAATGGATGTGCTTAATTGCTGCCATTAGCAAGGACTACCCATGGATTCCCCTCTCCTTTTTCTGACCGCTGACCTTTATGATGATAGTTAGGATATGGTACTCCTGAAGTCTACTTGGGGGGTAATTTCCCTCCTTTAGCAATGAAACCGATCTGGAACTGACCAGACACAACAAGAAACAAGATCTAGATCAGGCCTAGGTCTAAGATGAATAGATGTTGAAAGAAAGTAAGATGAATGGAATTCCCTTACTCCCCAACAAGAACCAGATCCGCCACTCCCATCCCCTAAGACAATAAACTAGAGACCCCCTCTTATTTGAAACAAGTCACACCAACGATGTGAATCCTCTTTATTCTCACGAAAAACGCTATGAAAGAAGTCTACCCCATCTCCTAGCAAGGAGAATGCTTCTGAAGTAGTCCACCCCATCTTCAAGAAATGAACTGCCACCTAGACTAATAAAGCCCAACCAAGGAAGTGGTATATATCTGCCTCAACTGAAGGATCACTGTCTCCCTACTCTACTGCCCTCACATTGGGACCATCATATCAATAAACTAACTACACGATAGACCGTCATGTCTATAAACTGACTCCTGGTGTTACGCTTGGCCTGGGTAAGGACGAGCATAGCCTAGGATAGTTGAAGGTCGAGGAGTGACGCTATGGTTGTTATGCTTGATCTGGATAAGGACGAGCGTAGCCTAGGATAGTCGAAGGTTGGGGTCGAGAGTGATGTCGTACAGCAATGTTACAAGTCAGTTGAGGTCAGAGTGACGTTGTGCAGTAATGTCACGAGTTGGTCAGGAAGTTAGAGTGACGTCATGCAGTAATATCACGAGTCAGTCGAGGAGTGACGTCGCGAGTCGAGTCAGAAAGAGAACGGTGGAGTGCCATTCGTTTGAGTAAGCATTGAGTCAATAGTCTCAATGACGACTAGATCAAGAACACCGCTCAAAGTGCGGTGAAGACTTGTAACAGAGGAGGTGAGACTTCGAAAGGAAAAGGAGGAGTTTATTAGACTCGGACTAGGTTACAGGATGTACACCTAGGAGATTGAAGCTAAGGTACTACAGTATGATCGCAGGGTTTATATAGATATTGCCAATGCGCACGGACCAGGATGGAAAAGGGAATTCTGCAGGGAGAAGTCTGAATAAGCGACTGCGGAATGAAAGGTCATGGAATGACGAAGAACAACGTTGTACACGTGATCAAAGATAAGAAGATAAGAGACTCGGGACTTAGCAGGTGGCACAGCTAAGTGGCGCGGAATAGTCCAAGATGAGTAAGGGTTAGCATAGCTAGTCGGTGAGGACTAGTCAAGACGAAAGAAAGAGTAAAGAAAAGAATGAATCGTAACAATAGTGATATCGTAGGTCAAGACTAGGATGGATGACGTGATGGTATCACAAGTCCGGACAGGAGATGACATTGCAGTGATATCACAAGTCGAGGTCAGGGATGACATCAAATGTCATGAGTCAAAGTCAGGAATGACATTGTGTAGTAATGTCACAAGTCAAGCAAGAGAGAACAGTGGAGTGCTGTTTGTACAAGTAAGCATTGAGTCAATAGTCTCAACAACAACTAGATCAAGAACACTGCTCAAAGTGTGGTGAAGACTTGTAATGGAGGAGGTGAGACTTTGAAAGGAAAAGGGGAGTTTATTAGACTTGGACTAGATTACAGGATGTACACCTAGGAGATCGAAGCTAAGGTACTTTGGTATGATTGTGGGGTTTATA
This sequence comes from Boletus albobrunnescens, assembly GCA_038093955.1. Classification (NCBI taxonomy): domain Eukaryota; kingdom Fungi; phylum Basidiomycota; class Agaricomycetes; order Boletales; family Boletaceae; genus Boletus; species Boletus albobrunnescens. The sequence goes on from JBBPTC010000926.1 coordinate 2,899, forward strand.
TAGATAAGCCAACACACATGGATCAAGACAAGAAAGGGAATTTCACAGGAAGAAGTCTGAATAAGCGACTATGGAATGGAAGGTCATGGAACGACGAAGAACAACGATGTACATGTGATCAAAGATAAGAAAATAAGAGACTTGGGACTTAGCAGGTGACATGGCTAAGTGGCGCGGAATAGTCCGAGATGAGTAGAGATTAGCATAGCTAGTTGACGAGGACTAGTCAAGACAAAAGAAAAAAATAAATCGTAACACCTAGTAGACCGCAAAGTCTATAAACTAGGATGCCTTAGGAAGACCACTATGTCTCTAAACTAGATCTCTAATGATGCCTCTACAAACCGACCATTCCCTACTCCTCTCGAGATTGAGAAATGATTCCCCTCTTATGGAAGTTCACACAGTTGATGCCAAAAGAAACAAGTCTATCAAGAGTATCTCCCCTGCCTACTATCCCTTGCATTTAGAAAGTCCGCTATAACTATAAACTGAATTCCATTCTCCAGAATCAACCAGAACCCATGGAAAGGCCAGAATACCTCTAAACTACCTCACCTCCGGAACTGACCAGAATACTACGGAAAGGCTGGAATGCCTCTAAAAAACTACCTTACCTCTGGAACCAATCAAAACATTGTTGATGCCACTTTTCCCTCTCCGAAAGAACGCTACCTAGAAGGTCCACCCTGTCCTCTCTCGAGGAATGCCTTTGACACAGTCCACCCCGTCTTTTGTACTGACAAAGAGTTGTGATACTTATCGAACTCTCCCTAGTATCAAGGATCACCCTTTATCTTAGGAAGTGACAACTGTCTGCCTGAGCATGAAGAGCCCAAGATCTCTACCCATCGAAGCATCACCCTGGAAAAGACTGCTAAGTCTATAAACTGGATCCCTAGATCTGGAATTGCCCAGACTTGTACCTACAGACTGGATGGTCTCAACACTACCATGGAAATTCCGGAATTGACCAAAATCCCTCAATCAAACATTTTTCATACAATTGGATGTCCCTGACAACTGCTATGTTGTAAAACTGGACTCAATGCCTCTACTCCCTGCCTTCCCACCTCCCAGAAGAAACAACGTGCACTCCTAGTCACAAAGAAATATCCTCACTGACTTAGAGCTCTATCTCCAATATGGAAGTTCATAAATTGATGCCACAAGGAATAAAGCATACTCAAAATTTCCTCTACCCTCCGTATCTATCCTCTTGCATCAACTGGTCTAGGAAGATCACCATTCCTAGTACCTTCATGAAGAACTAGTGTGTCCATTATGATGTTAAACTAGATTGAACATCTGCTATGACGATAAACTGGATCCTTTGACCAGCAAGTCATAAAACTAAACCATCACCTAGGATCAGGACGGAATGACCCTGATCATCCACCATAAGACTGACCTTCATGTCGATAAACTAAAGACAACAATCTAGGATGGCTCATCTCCTAGGTCAACGACAACTGATGTTCTCTATGGCATTAAAACTAGATCTCACCAACCATGCTCAATAAATGGGAAGCACTTAAGACCACCACATCAATAAACTGGGCCATGGAGAAGCATCTAAAACCTCCACCTCTTGCTGGCTGTCTGCAAGGACAATAAACTAGGATAAAATTGAAGAAAATAGAAAAAGAAACAAAAAGAAGTCAATGGTAGGATTAAAGGAATCCTGCCATCTCAATCCTGGATGGGTACATGCCCAGGATCTCTAGAACAAAAGGAAAGACTGAAATGTCCTTAAACTACTAACTGCTCTCAGAAGGAACTATTCTGAGACTCCCGAGAAATGGGAGGACCAGAATGTCCCTAAACTACCAGCCCATCTCAGAAGGGAACATTCCCAAGACTACTGACAATAGAAGGACTGAAATGTCCTAAAAATATCGAATGACATCTAGGAAGGGATCTTTTCCTAGATACCTGAGAAGACTAAAATGTCTATAAACTATCACTCCTGAAATAGGATAAAGGCATCGCCTCCCAATATGGGCATATAAGACCTATGACCAAATATAGACAAACAAGATCACAGGAAAGATCTTCCCTAGATCTCCCGGAAATGTCTTAAATGATATTAAACTACTCTTGGAATTTTGAAATAATCCTGATATCTAGATCTGCAGCTGGAACTACAGAACCCCACATTTGGCTCCCCGCTACTCCTTATAGGAAGGGGCTAGAAGATATAAATAAATGCAGAATACATGAGAAGAGACAACAAGTTCTCTACAATCTCACTCCAAGAAAGCCATTCTCCACGATGACTTTCCTTGACCAGACCATATCACTCATCCTTGCTCTCATGGCTGCTCTCATCGCCATACTTATCTCTGATGTCCTCATAGTGATCATATCCACGATCGTTATCATCCTAGTCGACTTCACCCTCCTTATATAGGAAGGAAAATAGAAACCACTCTCGGAAGAGTCCCATGGTACCTGAAGACTCTAAATTCAGGGTAGCCTATCCATTTAGAGAATAAAAACATTAAACTTAGAACTCGATCCTGGAACTTCCCATTCCCCAACATTACTGACACTCTCCCTTGCCTCACCCTTGCCAAAGAATTGCTAGGAAGCCCTCACCAAGAACCAGTGAACCTTGTGGAGGAAGACCCACCTCCTTGGAAGAATTAGACGTGGAGAATTAGAAGATAGTGTTCAAGTGTGGTCACTTGAATGCTAGAAGGGGGCTAATGTTACAGTTGTCATTGGACTTGTAGTCTGACATTCAACCTTGCTCTGTGGAGCTCAAACTGAACACCTCACATAATGAATTGCCCACGTGACTCTCACCTCCCACTGTCCTCATATGATGAGTTGTATAATAACCCACAGTGCCACTAGTGTTGCCAATACACTAGTATACCCAACAACTGAGCTTGTCAGCTCATCTGCTCGCTTGCGATAGTGAACCCCTGTCCATATTGCTCGTCCTCTTCTCGCATATGCTAGACCTTGCCCTTGCACCACCAGACCAACCCTATTCCCTCGTATTCCCCATAAGGCTCTGATGACCAACAATCTATCACCCTGAGAGTACACCGACACTACAGAACCCTGCTAGCGTACAGCCTCATGGCTCCCCATCTTCCTGAATAGGAGATACTACCTCACAGGTACCCAACGGAACCATAGCCATAGAATCATAGCCTCACAGCTCTCCATCCTTGGATTAGGAACCATAGCCTCACAGCCCTCCAGATATCCTTAACAGGATATATAACATATGATGGAACTCTGATGAGTTCCTTTCTCTCTTCTATCCCACTCCATGGATTTTACTTCGCCTTCTCATATCCATGGAGGCTGTACATGCGGAACCCCAACAGGTGTCCACTTATTCCACTTTCCTTATAAAGGCTGGTGCTGTATGGACCAGCACTTTCTTATTGAGACACATAGCCATGCCTCTCATAGTATATAGTCTAGCCACTGTAGTTGATCAAGCCCTAAGATTGATCTATGCAATACCAGCATAACCACCTAAGTGTAATACCTTGACCAAAGTCCTAGCCCTAGGAGGTGACCCCGTGTCTACCTAGGGTAGGCAACTGTTGCAATAACATCTCATTGCCATCGCCATATGGCTCCTCTTGACATCATCTGCTTAGTTATTGCCTATCGCCAACATAGGGGGAACCTCTCCAAGTTCGGTTTCATACAACATCCAGTCACCCTTGCCTTTGGGGACTTTTGACAAATAAGCTGGGTTACAATAGCTGCATCATTTGTAATCACCACTGTTACACCACTTGAGTTGGCAAGCTCAAGCACCAGCCTTTTTTTGGGTGCTCAGGCTAGTCAGCCAGACAATTCTTATATTGACTTGGACAATTCAAGTGTTATTCAGTCAAATTCTTATGCTGCTGTCTTGTTGAATAAACCTAGCAGGAAACTCTTGAAGTCTAGGCTTTCTATCCTACAGAAATTTATTTACCACAGTCAGCAGGCTATTCTGTTTCTTTTTGGAGTAACAGGAATATAGTGGACTATATAACACTACAGTTGGCTTGATTGCATGGGCGTTCTTCCTGAATTTACCTTAATAGAATCAATTGGGGTAGATGATATTAATCCTCCTTGTATTGTATAGCAGAGATAGTCTGCTATAGTTAGAGTGTTATAGAGCAGAGAGGATCTGCTATAGTGTGGTGACAAATAAAAGTGCAAAAGAGAGCAGCTAACTTGCTGACTATAGATGATGTTGACAACCAATGTCAAAAGATGATCATACTCTGCTATGGGTTCCTTTGTGGACAACGCCAAATAGCAGAAGATGTAGAATGAAGAATGACTTACTTCTCACACTTATCAAATGGATGACTACTGACCACTTATATTAACTAAGCTGGAAGGTGTAATCAATCTTGGATAGAAATAAGAATTCTATCAAGTATAGATCCTTGGCTAATCTCTGTAGCCTAATTCCTAGCAGGATCTACTCTACAGCAGTCTAGTACTTTGCTAGGCTCTGTAGTAATAGTGAGGATATTATCCCCTAGTGATCAGATGATCAAGGTGATAATCAAAAGATATATTTCTAAAGATATAATCTATATGTTATTCCTCCCTACTCCAGATTGTGCTTCTTTTATGCCTTATAAAGTGGCTATGTACTTCTAAATCTAGGGTACTGGGATAAAGTGAAGGAAATGGTAGAAAGGGCAGAGAAAAATATATATGGATGCCTTAGGTCTAATGGTGCAATAGTCAAAATGTAGTAGAATCATGCCAGTAGAACTGATTTGGACAGTTTGAGGCTATGCAATGCAGGCTATGCTCTAGGTTCAAGACATGGGCTGTGTTAAAACTAGGCTGTGCAGAGTGTAGGCTGTGCAAAGCTTAGATCTTTAGGTACAGATATAGTAGGCTATATAAATGTATTGCTCATTGCCTTTGCACTGGTTCCTAGATCTACCTTCTGAAATCTTAGATTTAGATCTTCAAGGCCATTAGGGACATCCTGTGCTCCTCTAACCTTCTTTTGGCTGGCTAGTTCCTCAGCAGAATCTGCCTGATTTGGCTGGTTCTTCTCTAAGTCTACACTGAGCCATTAGGAGTAGGGGTAAGTAAAATGTGAATTGTGAGTGTAGTAAAGGGGGTAATAAAAAGATATTTGGTGAACATGTAGTGAAGGGTATTAGATATCTATAACTAGTTTAGCTGAGAGTAATCTTAACTGGTTCAGTTGCAATAAAAGATCTCAGGTTTTTAAGAGAAATAGGAGCTATTTCAGACACTTCAAGATTGCTATATACTTGAGAGTCTGGTAAGGGTATTATGAGTTCTATCTGCTCCAGAATGGAAGGATAGACACTCCATAACTCTGCATGAATGAAATACATGCAGGTCACCACATTTTATAACAATAATTTCCTATATGATCAGTCATCATTTTAAATTGTTTCAGATAGTGTTGTTTGATTAGCAAAATATGTAGTGAATTACAATCAATCAACTCTACCATCACTATCATCATCATTGAAATCAATGAAATCAAGATCCAGCTCAAAGTCTTCTGAGCCTTCCAAGTCCAACTTGTATCTGAAGAGCTATACAATCTTCCCACATTGCATCTGCAATTCTATTGTACAATAGAAGATTGAACTTTTCAGGATATTTGAACTCCATGTCATCATCCTCCATCTTATGGGTATCATCAATAGATTCATAATAGCATATGAAATTGTGAAGAGCACATAGTGCAGCAGAAAGGTAGATCTGAATTTCAAGAGGATATTTCTGAGGCAGTAGTAGGATATGAAACCAGTTTTTCAGAATGTCAAAGACCCACTTAATAGCATTTTATAACATTGCATGCCACAAATTGAATAATTCTTCCTTGGTGGATAACCTAGACTTGTTAGCTCATTAAAAGGAGTAATTTAAAAAGGAATCTTTCTGAACACTGGCATGACCCCATTCAGCCAAATTGTATCATACACCCCAGTAGGGAACAAGCAACTTACCCCTAGAGGGCTAACCAAGATTATCAAGGATATATTTCCCTTCTGGAATGTCCAGATCACATGTAAGCACATTTTCATACACCCAACTGTCTGCTGCTGATCCCTCCTATCCACAAAGTGTATACTTGAAGTTGAGGTCAAACCTGCAGACAAAAAGACAATTTTGAAACAAGAATCCTTTGCAGTTTCAATAAGAAGAAGTGTGATAACTAGGTGGTGATATTGGAATGTGGCTACCATTAATTGCTCCAACAATATTCTTGAAGTATGGCCAGAACTTGGAATTGGAGTGGATCTCAGGGGGTTGAAGCATTGAGAGGTATAATGAAAGTGGTGTAGAAAGGTCATGAGGAGAGGATATCAACCATTTTTTGAAAGTATCTATTGAGAAGTCAATTAAAATAGAGATTCTATTTGAACTACACACCATGATATCATATCATTTGACTTTTGAAATCATTCAGCAATGTATGTCATAGTGAGACCAGTGACACAGGTATAAAGGAAAATGGCAACCTGTTCCTCTAGTGATACAAACCATGAATTGACATGGCCAAAGTCCCTGAGATGTGAGACAAGGTGGTTGAAAGTGTTTGCATACATGCCAAGTTCATTCTGGATGTATTCTGGATGGCTGGTTAGAAGCTCCAACAACCACCCTTCATTAGAAAGGATGGATGTGTGGTATGGCTCTGGATCTCCATAGAAAGGTGGTTCAAGGGTAGTACTAATGATGCTAGCAACAGCAACAATGACAATGTTGAACAGGAGTGTCAAGTGGTGAAGGGTGTGTCAGTGCTGCTCTGGTTGGAGGGGTAATGGCATGATGTAGTCCAAATAAGGTTAAGACTCAGTTTAGTGGAGTTTGATATACAAGTGGCAACTACTGGTATAACGACCTAATCTCCTAAAGGTCAATAACCCAAGTTTGTTAGGGTTTTACTATAGTCTCTGACAGTCAGTCAGCACATCTAGGAGAAGGTCAAGGATCCAATCTATTAGTCAAGGCTGCTAATGAGCCACTAGAGAAGAGGAGAGGAGGGAAAACTAGAAGTAAACAAAATTGGGGTTCTACTGTGCTAAAGTGTCTACCTTATACATATACTGTCTAAATATATGCACAGGACCAGGCTGTTTATGGTAAGGATACAGGGTACATACCATAAGGTATCCATGAGGTGTATAGCCAAGGGCATGTGGATCAAGTGAGGCTACATATGATGATAAGGAACATGAGGTGAACATATGTTAATGGTGGCTATATGCATGAGTCTAGGCTTGTGGCTGTGCAAGGCTGTGCTTATCTATGAGTCATGATGAGTCATCTGGATCCAGTCATGTGATCTGTGGCTGTGCAAGAAAGGGAA
>JBBPTC010000927.1:0-10246 GCA_038093955.1 Boletus albobrunnescens
AAGAAAAGATCAAAAATGCTACTTGGAGACTAAAAGAAAAAGAAATAACAAAGTTATGTACTGATAACAAAATCTATATGGAGCAGCAAAATTTGCTAGCAGATGAAAATGGCAAGATCTTCATACCTGATACTGATGATCTCCAAATGGAGGTTATTCAATTATATCATAATACCCCTATAGCTGAACATCCTGGTGCAGAGAAGTCATTAGAACTCATCTCATGCAGTTATTGTTGGCCAGATATGACAACACTGGTTAAAGATTATATCTCAAGATGTAATCATTGTACCAAATTCAAAGGACAAAAAATTGCTCCTGTTGGAAAGCTGCAACTGCTACCAATTCCAAACAAACCATGGAAAGACATATCTGTTGAATTCACCACAGATCTACCCCTATCAAAAGGATTTGATTCAATTTTAGTAGTCGTTGATTGATTCTTGAAGGAAGTCGAGTTTATCCCCTATATAAAAGCAATATCTGCTCTTCACACAGTTTGCTTATATCTGGATCATGTATGGAAACACCATGGACTCCCATCTATCATTGTTTCTGATCATGGCCCTCAATTTGCCTCTCAGGTATTGAAAAACCTATGTTATAGATTAGGAATTCAACCTAAATTATCCACCACCTTCCATCCCCAAACTGATGGACAAACCAAATGAATGAATAGAGATCTCCAACAGTATCTTCGCTTATTCACTTGTGAAAAGCAAGACGAATGGGTTGATTGGTTGCCCCTTGCACAATTCTCATACAACTCGAAGCAACAACAATCTACTCGGAAGTCTCCATTCGAAGTAACTTATACTTATCAGCCTTGCTTAGGTTTTGAGCAGTGCTCCATCAAAGCCTCCGCTGCAGAAAAATTTGTAAAAGATATTCAGGACATTATAGACCAAACCTGGGCTAATCTAGAAAAGGCTCAACACCATATGAAAGAACAAGCCAATAAACACAGGTCTATGGTACCCAGTTATATCATTGGTGATAAGGTTTGACTCTTCACAGAAAATTTGAAATTGACATGCACTTCTTGCAAGCTGTCAGAACTATGGCTAGAACCTTACATTATTATGAAATTGATCAGCAACAATGCCGTCAAGCTTCATTTACCAAAATCTATGCAAATTCACCCAATAGTGAATATATCTAGAGTAAAACCCTATTAAAGAATGCCTTCCAGGCCAATCTATTGACAAACCAGGTCCAGTGCTAGTCACTGAAGATAGAAAAACTAAATGGCTAGTCAATTATTAGTGGATGCTTGCTGAAGAACTAACAAGTTAGAATTTCTCGTTCATTGGCAGGGATATTCTAATGAAGAACAAACTTGGGAGCTGGAATCCCATTTGACTCATGTACAGAAGTCAATTGCTGACTTTTACAGGTCACACCCGAATGTGCCTTGCCAGCTCCACATGACAACCCTTGATTTTTTTGAACTATTCAAATACTATGGTTGTCCAATAGCTAAAGTCCTAGAGAATAGACTTCCTTTAGATCATCTAGATACTAACTCATACTATGACTCGTGTTCTGACTGGAGTATACCTCATGGTAATACTGCCAAGATAAGAGAAAGGTATAAAGCCTTGAATGCTTCACCCCCTTCTCTTATCCCTAGAACCCTCACACAGAACATATCTAATGGCCTCCTTGAATAACACCATTGCTCTTACCAACAATGTTTTCTTTATGGCTTATGCCATCTACCAATATTTAACTTCTGGTGCTTGTATGGCCAACTTCTTCCTTGCTCTATTTTATACATGAATGACCTACAAATTCTCTTATGGGTGTCTTTGATATGTCACACCCCTTCCATGCATCTTTCCCCAGTCTACTATCTTTGATGAAGCTATCACCAGATATAACCCCTATTATATGCCTTCCCCTCAGCAGCATGCTGATGGTTGGGTTGACAATGCTGGCAATCCTTTCGTGAACTTGTGGTGCAATAACATGCATACTTGTTGAAAGCAGGTTGTATTGCAGAGAACTGCCTAAAACTCATGGGGATATTCTAGCTGATGAGATTGAGGTTAAGAGTTCAGTTGGAGATACTGGTGAGCTTGAAGAAGATGCTTGTGATGCCACAGTGGTGAAAGTAGTGGAACTAGATGAATTAGAACTCAGATTAGCTGAGTTTGAACCTATATAGTGGGTGAGAACCATTTACTACTTATAGTAACCTACACTATGTACTACTTTTGTAGGTGGTTGAGAGCTACACTAAGGTGCTCATTCAACACTCCCTTTTGCTAAGCTGCCTATTAAATGCATGTAAGCATCTAAGGTAAAGACACCTTAGGAAGTAATGACATTGTCATAAAAGAAGCCCAAGTTGCAATTGGAACTGATCAAGCTTTATGTGGCCAAGGTTCTTTGTGAACATATCAGTGGGATTAACCATGCCTTCAACAAAGAATATTTCAATAAGCCCTTCTTTAACAAACTCCTGTACTCCATGCCATTTGATATTGACATGTTTGTTATGCTTTTCAGTAATGGAGTTCGAGGCCATGAAAATAGATCCTTGGTTATCACCACAAATAGGTATTGGGTGAAGTTGATAGCCAAGTTCCTCGAGAAGTGATCATAACCAAACTACCTGCTTGCTACAATCAAAAAGTGCAATGTATTCAGCTTCTGTGGAAGAATAGGCAATGCAACTTTGTTGATATGTCTGCCAGCTAAAGATGCAATTTGCTAGTTTGATAAACCAGCCAGTTGTTACACTTGGCCTGGGTAAGGACGAGCATAGCCTAGGATGGTTGAAGGTTGAGGTCAAGAGTGACGTTGTACAGCAATATTATGAGTCGGTCAAGGAGTGACGTCATGCAGTAATGTCACGAGTCGAGTCGGAGAGAGAATGGTGGAATGCCGTTCGTACGAGTAAGCGTTGAGTCAATAGTCTCAACGACGACTAGATCAAGAACACCACTCGAAGTGTGGTGAAGACTTGTAATGGAGGAGGTGAGACTTCAAATGGAAAAGAGAAGTTTATTGGACTCAGACTAGGTTACAGGATGTACACCTAGGAGATTGAAGCTAAGGTACTACAGCACAATCACAGGGTTTATATAGTTATTGCCAATGCACACAGACCAAGATGAAAAAGGGAATTCTGCAGGGAGAAGTCTGAATAAGTGACTGCGGAATGAAAGGTCGTGGAACGACGAAGAACAATGTTGTACATGTGATCAGAGATAAGAAGATAAGAGATTCAGGACTTAGCGGGTGGCATGGCTAAGTGGCGCAGAGTAGTCCGAGACAAGTAAGGGTTAGCATAGCTAGTCAGCGAGGACTAGTCAAGACAAGAGAGAAGAGTAAAGAAAAGAATAAATCATAACATTACCCCCCCATTATGTTCCAAACCCCTGTTGGAACTACTCTTTACAAATCTAAATAAGCTCCCCCCAGGGATCCAGTGATGTTGGCCCAGGCCGTGGAATCATATTCGTCGTTATAGTCAGGGGAAGAGGAGGACCTTGGCAGAGATGGAGGACAAGGGACATGACGACGTGAAGTGCATCGTGTATGAGATCGGGTCGGAGGAGGAACCGGAATGGATTTGACGAAGTTAATGGATCTGGTACCGCGACCAGAAGACAAAGAGGATACCCGAGATGATTGGGTGCAACAAGACAAGGAAGATGGAGTAGGAGAGGTTGGAGTGGTAGGAGTGGACCTTCTCTTTAGAGGGCAAGCGGCCTGTGAATGACCTGGTGCAAATTGGAGGCAGAGAGGGCAGCAATAGAAATGACAGTCTCGTTTAAAGTGACCTAAACGATGGCAGTGGTGACATGCTTCAGCAAAGCGAGGATGGGTGGACGGGAGCGCAATATTTCCATCTCCTCCAGTCCATTAGTGGTCCACGCGTTCTGCATAGGCGAGTTCGGCTGGTTCAAGAGCCAACGAGGATGCAGACGGGGTCGACAGAATGGTTGGGACAAGAGGGGAGGAGAGAGGGACGAACAGCGGATGCTCTTGTTCATTAAGCTCCCGGAGGTAGCAATCAAGATCTTTGAGGAAGTTGAAGAAGCCCATTTGGTGTGAAAGCATGTTTATAGAGTCGTTCAGCTGCTTAACAACATCTCTGATAACGGATTTGAAGAAGTTGAATTGCAGGTTGGAAGAGTAATGGTTGGCTAGGAGTTCTAGCCGGCCGACTTGGTGAGCTGCCGTGTAGACAGCAAGAAGGGGGGACCCCATGTGAAGGTGAGCGTTGATAGGAACTACAAGGCATGAGTCCCTAAAGTAAGAGTGGAGGCGGTAGATCTGGTTATCGTCTGGGAAGTCATTGACCAGACAGTGGGCAAAGAGTGGGACATCCACAGATACAACTGGGACGGCAGGAGCATGAATGAATACTTGCGAGGCCTGGGCAGTAGGAGGGAGGTGTTCATTGGCAATGAGAGTAGTTCTGCTAGGAGGCGGAGGGGTGTCTACAGTAACGGAAGATTCAGTAACTAATGCAGTGTCAGAAGAGAAGAAAGAAGACTCGTAAAGGTTCGACATGGAAGATATTGTTTTGTTTTTAATGACGACGGTTTTTGTTTCTTGTAGAGGGAGTTGAAGAGGAAGGGGGCAAGGAAGGAAAGGTGGAAGAATGAAGTTTCTTATACTTGTTCAGAGCAGACTGTGCATTTTTGAGATTCCGCTCAGGAACCCATGAGTCTTCTTTGGCCGAGTATCCTTTCCATCGGATTAGGTAGTAGTGGGAGGATGGAGTTCTGCGGTGGCGTAATATCCGTTCAATTTCGTATTCTTCTTTACCATCAACCAGGTCAGGAGGTGGCACAGGGAAATTCTTCCCATGAATGGGGTTTTTGCGATAGGGCGATAAGAGAGATGCATGGAAGATGGGGTGTATTTTCCACGTCTGTGGAAGTTGGAGTTGGTATGTGATGGGCAATAGAACCTTCGTGATGGTAAAAGGTCCTTCTCGTTTCAGGGTGAGTTTTGGATGGACGACATGGCATTTCAGGTTGCAGGCTTCTAGCCACACCTTATCGCCTTTTTGGAAGGGGAAGAATGGTTTTCAGGAATGAGAAGCCATGACTTGCCTAGCAAGTTCGTGCGCGGCAAGGGCTTCATTTCGAGCAGTGGTGAGGGAGTTGATTTGTTCTTCAATGGCAGGGAGATTAGACAAGGCAATAACATCAGGGAGAGCACGAGGTTCATATTCCATCATCAGGAAGAATGGGGATTTGCCGGTGATGGAGTGAGGGTGGTGGTTGTGGGCAAATTCTGCATGGGTAATTGATTCAGACTATGTGGTAGGATTGTTTCCGCAGTAGATATGCAGATACGTCTCGATTTCCTGGTTTACCCGTTCTGTTTCACCATCAGTCTGAGGATGATATGCCGTAGAGAGAGAGAGATCATAACCAAGGATCCTCCCAAGTTCTTTTGCAAAGGCAGAGGCGAATTGTGGGCCTTTGTTTGAGATGATTTTGTCATAGAGACCGAAGTGTGAGTAGACTTTCATGAAAAAGAGTGAGGCTACTCCCTCAGCAGTATAGGTTTTCTTGGTTGGGCAAAGAATTACCCTCTTAGTAAGCCCTTGGTCGACCACGACCAAGAGAGAGTTGAAACCAGCAGATGGAGGGAGGGAGGTGAAGGTCACAAGAGATCTGCTAGAAAGGGCAAGAAGCAGAAGAGGGAATTGGAAGGAGCGGGGGTGAAGTCGGATGAGTGTTGACTTTGTTCTGTTGGCAGACAGCACAGCCAGAAACAAAGGAGTGGACGTGAGTGGCAAGGCCGGGCCACCAGTAATCGGTGGCAACAAGCTGACAAGTTTTCAAGAAGCCAGGATGACTGGTGGAAGGGTGATCATGGCAACGCAGGACGATGGAATGGTAGAGACCCTCAGTGGGAGGGATGTAGACCCAGTTCTTGTAGAGGAGAATACCATCGTGAAGTTGCCAGTCAGAGAGTCGGGAGTGGAAGGGAGTGGGAAGACCCTTGTCAAGCGACTGGAGGACAGAGAGGTAGAGGTCGTCCTTTTTGGATTCATCTTCAATAACACTGGAAATGGTAGAGTCAATCATATTGACGAAGAGCGAAGGAGGGAGAAGGACAGTTCCTTGGTTGTCGTCGTCAGTGACAGGGAGAAGATCAGGACGACAAGAAAGAGCATCGGGGGCGGCAAGGTCTTTGCCGGGAACATGGGTGATCTTGAGATCGAAATCTGCAAGATCAAGGAGCCAGCGGGCTTGACGGTGATTCAGGTGCTGGGCGGAATGGAAGTAGGTCAGATTTTTGTGGTCAGTAAAGACCTGGACAGGAAAAGCGGAGCCAAGAAGATAGTGGCGCCATGCTTTGAGGGCTTGGAGAATTGCAAGGAGTTTGCAATTGTAGATATCATAGTTTCTCTCTGTGGGGGAAAACGATTCAGAGAGATAAGAGCAAGGATGCCACTCGCCATTGGCATCGGTTTGAAGGAGGACGGCCCTAGAGGCATACTTTGAGGCATCAGTTGTGATGGCGAATGGGGCAGAAACGTCAGGAAAATGAAGGACAGGTTTTGCAAGGAAGAGAGTTTTGAGGTGATCAAAAGTGCTCTGATAGGAGGGAGTCCAGGTCCAAGCCTGGGATTTCTTAGTAAGGTCGATGAGGGGTCGTGTGACAGTAAAGTAGTTCAGGATAAAGTGGCGATAGAAATTGGCAAAGCCAAGGAAGAAGTGTACGTCCTTGACTTTCTCTGGGGTTGGCCACTTGGCAATACTGTCGAGTTTAACTGGGTCCATGGCGATCTCACCAGGACAAATAATCATACCAAGGTATTCGACTTCCTTGGTAGCGAAGTTACACTTGGAAAGTTTCAAGTGTAGGTTGAGTTCTTACATCCGTTGAAGAACGCGTTTTGTATGCTCTTTGTGGGTTGCTTGGTCAGGAGAAAAGATTAGGAGGTCGTCCATGTAGATGACGAGCCATTCTTCGGCAATCATGTCTCGGAATGAATCATTCATGAAATGTTGGAAAATGGCAGGGGAGTTCGTGAGACCGAAGAACATGACAGTGGGTTTGAAGAGGCCGCGATGCGTGATAAAGGTGGCTTTCCATTGGTGTCCATCTTTGATGTGGACATTGTTGTAACCCCATCGGACGTCAAACTTGGTAAAGACTTTTGCATCTTTGAGTTTGTCGACGAGGTCAGAGATCAAAGGAAGGGGATAAGCGTTGCGGACAGTATGTTCATTGAGATAGCGGTAATCTTGGTAGGGACAAAGACCGCCATCTTTCTTTTTAATGAAGAAAAAGGGGGACGCTTGGGGAGAGTTGGAAGGACGGATCTTTCCAAAGGCAAGGTTTTCGTCAATGAAGGCATCCGTCGCCTTCTTTTCTTCAGGTATGAGAGGGTAGATCTTCCCGATCTTTGGCTTGAATGACTCATCGAGGTTGATCTCATGGTGATAGGGTCGAGAAGGAGGGACATGATCAGTAGTTTCTTTCGAGAAGACAGAAGCATACTTTTGATATTTGGGAGGGAGGATAGTTTCCTTTTTGTTCTTGTCGGCCTCTCTGGCTAACTCCATGGCAGACGTTACTTTGGCGATGGATGTTAGTTTAGCCGGTCTTTTGCCCAAAGGGGAGAAATAGGTGCCGAATCATACGATCCGGTTGCAGGTGTAGACGTCGCGGGCCCATTGAACATATTTGTTTTTGAACTCGTGCCCGATAAACTTTTCGAGGTGATCAGCAGTGGCTGCCCTGATCATGGTGTGTCGAGGAGGGGGGCAATGTTGGTTTAAGAGAGTGTCATTGGAAAGAGCATTGGATGCGTAGGATTAATAAAGTCCTTTGGATTCATCTGTGGACTCGTTGATCGTCAGGGTGTTCGATTTCCAGTTGACAGAGGGGTTGGCTTTCTTTAGCCAGGGAAGTCCGAGGATAACATTCTCAGTTCCGCAGTCCATAACATAGAAGGTCACCTTTTGGGCTATTCCTTCAATGTTAAGGTAAAGGTCAGAGGTGAAGTGGATCTGGCCTTTTCTATTTATAATTTGGTCAACATTTCGAATGGAAATCGGTTTCGGTAGACGGATGGTAGGTAGTTGGTTTCTTCTGACAAATCCGAAGTCAATGCAGGAAATGTCTGCACCACTATCGACTAGGGCGCGGGTATCGACGACTTTCATAACGTGTGAGGGGTCAATAACTTGTATTGGGATCTGAAGAGATTTGCTTTTCGAGAATACAAGTACAGGAGCGCACGTAAGAGAGGAGGAAGAGGAGGGTACTCGCGTCAATTGAGGCCTTCATTCTAAAAACCCTGTTTGAAGTGGACACGTCCTACCATGTCTTCTTTATCGTCACAGTTCTCCAACTTCAGAAGATCTGGGAGATCCTTCTCATCTTTTTTTGCCTTTTGGACACTCTTTTCGGTTTTCATTGGCCAGGAAGAGTTCAAGAATTGGACTTTGCAGTCTCAAGATGAGTGTCCCTTTTGACGACATTTGAAATATCGTCCTTCCTTGGCGAACTGAATCTGTTCTTCTTCAGTCAACCTTTTTGATTTAGGAATACAAATGGCATCAATGTCCATGGTGTTGGGATCTTTTTCTTTGACATGAGAGTGAGAGAAGAAGCGGGGGGTCGAGGAAGGGTTTCTGTGCATTGCAAGGATCAGGTCAGATTGGTCGGCACCTTGTTTTAAAACTGTTACGCTTGGCCTGGGTAAGGACAAGCATAGCCTAGGATAGTTGAAGGTTGAAGTCGAGAGTGACATTGTACAGCAATGTTACAAGTTGGTCGAGGATGACATTGTGCAGTAATATCACGAGTCGGTCAGGGGTGACGTCATGCAGTAATGTCATGAGTTGGTCAAGGAGGGACGTTGTGCAGTGATGTCGTGAGTCGGTTCAGAGAGAGAACAGTGGAGTGCCATTCATTCAAGAAGTAAGCATTGAGTCAATAGTCTCAACGACGACTAGATCAAGAACACTGCTCGAAGTGCGGTGAAGACTTGTAACGGAGGAGGTGAGACTTTGAAAGGAAAAGGAGGAGTTTATTAGACTTGGACTAGGTTACAGGATGTACACCTAGGAGATCGAAGCTAAGGTACTACAGCGCGATCGCAGGGTTTATATAGATACAGCCAACGTGCACAGACCAGGATGGAAAAGGGAATTCCACAGGAAGAAGTCTGAATAAGCGACTGCAGAATGGAAGGTCGTAGAACGACGAAGAACAATGTTGTACACGTGATCAAAAATAAGAAGATAAGAGACTCGGGACTTAGTGGGTGGCACAGCTAAGTGGCGTGGAATAGTCCAAGACAAGTAAGGGTTAGCATAGCTAGTTGGCAAGGACTAGTAAAGACGAGAGAAAAGAGTAAAGAAAAGAATGAATCGTAACAAAAACCATGGCCTTCTTGTACCAGTTGGTGACTTTCGTTGGTATGGTTTCCATGGCCAGGATTTGTCTCATGAGGTTTTCGGGGATGCCAGCAGAGAAGTAGTTAATGAGGACGAGTTCCTCAGTAATGCCGCTAACTGCAACTTGGTTTTTGAATTCAGTGATATACTCAGAGAGTACTTTGCGATCTTTGATTCAAGTAGTGGCCAGCCAAGTTATTGTGTCAGTCTTGGTACTGGTGTGGTCAAAGGCGTCTAAAAATTTGGACTTGAAGTCTGTCATAGTTTCAAATGAGTTGTTGTCTAAGGCGGCTGCCCAAAAAGTAGATGCCCATGTATAGGTGGCACCTTTCTTCATATATGAGAGTGCGAAAGTGACTCTCTTTGTGTCTGTATTATAGACATCCTTGTTGGTTAGGAGATAGGTTCATACAGCGTTTAGCCAGGATTTGACATTCTTTGGGTTACCATCATACTTCTCTGGAGAGCCAATGCGAAGTTCGGCGTATGTTACACATGCCCTATTTTTCCCTATTTTTCCTAGTCCTCAATCACTCATCTCGGGTCGATAACTCTTTCACTACCAAAGTTCACTACACTTTCCTAATCATCTTATCCTAATCAACCTCAGTCACATCTTCACGTCTTCACAACTTCACAACTTCACATCTTCACGATATCACGGCTCCACATGTTCACTCTTCACACCTTCACCATGTCACCTCTTCACATGTCACGCTATCTAACACATATTCCGCCTAGTCACACATATGTTCGCCTCATGACCCCTATCATCCACTCATGACTCGCCACACCTGATCCACATGCACACAGCCTAGACACATGTCATACCCAGTCATTCCAGCTCATCC
>JBBPTC010000928.1:0-10228 GCA_038093955.1 Boletus albobrunnescens
ATGATAGGGGTCATGAGGCGAACATATGTGTGACTAGGCGGAACATGTGTTAGATAGCATGACATGTGAAGAGGTGACATGGTGAAGGTGTGAAGAGTGAACATGTGGAGCCGTGATATCATGAAGATGTGAAATGGTGAAGTCGTGAAGACATGAAGATGTGACTGAGGTTGATTAGGATAAGATGATTAGGAAAAGTGTAATGAACTTTGGTAGTGAAATAGTTATCGACCCGAGATGAGTGATTGAGGACTAGGAAAAATAGGGAAAAATAGGGGAAAAATAGGGCATGTGTAACATGGATGGGAAAAGCGGAGCCAAAGAGATAATGTCGCCATGCTTTCAGGGCACAGAGGATCGCAAGAAGTTCACGATCGTAGATATTGTAATTCCTTTCTGTAGGGGAGAACAATTCAGAAAGGTAGGAACAAGGGTACCACTTGCCATTGGCATCAGTTTGAAGAAGGACAGCTCCAGAGACATATTTGGAGGTGTCAGTTGTGATGGTGAATGATGCAGAGATGTCAGGAAAGCAGAGAACAGGTTGCACAAGAAAGAGGGCTTTGAGTTGGTCAAAAGCACTCTGACAAGGGGGAGTCCAGGTCCAAGCCTGGAATTTCTTTGTGAGATCGATGAGGGGTCGTGCGACGGTGGAGTAATTCAGGATAAAGTGGCGATAGAAATTGGCAAAGCCAAAGAAAGAGTGAACATCCTTGACTTTCTCTGGAGTAGGCCACTTGGCGATACCGTTGAGCTTAACAGGGTCCATGGCGATCTCACCAGGACGAATGATTATACCAAGGTATTCAACTTCCTTGGTAGCGAAATTGCACTTTGAGAGTTTTAAGTGCAAATTGAGTTCTTGTATCCTTTGAAGAATGCGTTTCATGCACTCTTCATGGGTTGCCTGGTCAGGGGAAAAGAGAAGGAGGTCATTCATGAATCGTTGGAAAGTGGTAGGGGAATTCGTGAGACTGAAGAACATGACAGTGGGTTCGAAGAGGCTGTGATGCATGATGAAAGCAGCTTTCCATTGGTGTCCATCTTTGATGCAGACGTTGTTGTAACCCCATCAAACATCAAACTTGGTGAAGACTTTTGCATCTTTGAGTTTATTGACGAGGTCGAAGATGAGAGGAAGGGGGTAAGCATTGTGGACGGTGTGTTCGTTAAGATAGCAGTAGTCTTGGCAGGGATGAAGACTGCCGTCTTTCTTCTTGATGAAAAAGAAAGGGGATGCTTGGGGAGAGTTGGAAGGACAGATCTTCCCAGAGGCAAGGTTTTCATCAATGAAGGCATCTGTCGCCTTCTTTTCTTCAGGGGCAAGAGGATAGATTTTCCTGATCTTTGGTTTAAATGATTCATCGAGGTTGATTTCATGGTCATAGGGTTGGAAAGGAGGGACATGATTGGTAGCTTCCTTTGAAAAGATGGAAGCGTATTCTTGATATTCTGAAGGAAGGACGGTTTCCTTCTTGTTCTTATCAGCTTCTCTGGCTAACTCCATGGCAGATGTTACTTTGGCAATGGAGGTTAGTTTGGCTGGAATGGAGACGCCTAAAGAAGAGAAATAGGTGCCGAATTGTACGATTTGGTTACAGGTGTAGACATCATGGGCTTGTTGAACGTATTTGTTTTCGGACTCGTGTCTGATAAACTTTTCGAGGTGATCAGCAGCAGCTGCTCTGATCATAGTGTGTCGAGGGGGGGGGGGGGTCGTTGGTTCAAAAGAGTGTTGTTAGAGAGAGCATTGGATGCGTAGGATTGATAGAGTCCTTTGGATTCGTCCGTAGACTCATCGATCATAAGGGTGTTGGATTTCCAGTTGACAGAGGGGTTGGCTTTCTTCAGCCAGGGGAGTCTGAGAATAACGTTCTCGGTTCCACAATCCATGACATAGAAGGTCACCTTTTGGGCTATTCCTTCGATGTTAAGGTAAAGGTCAGAAGTGAAATGAATCTGGCCTTTCTTGTTTATTGTTTGGTCGATGTTTCAGATGGAAATTGGTTTCGGTAAATGAGTGGTGGGTAGACAGTGTTTTCAGACAAATCCGAAGTTGATACAGGAAATGTCAGCGCCACTATTGACTAGAGCGTGGGTGTCAACAACTTTCATGATGTGCGAGGGGTCAATAACTTGTATTGGAATCTGAAGAGATTTTATTTTCGAGGATACAAGTACAGGAGCGCACGTAAAAGAGGAGGAGGGTACTCACGTCAATTGAGGCCTCCATTCTAAAAACCCTTTTTGAAGTGGACACGTCCTACTATATCCTCTTCATCGTCACAGTTCTCCAATTTTGGAAGATCTGGAAGATTCTTTTCATTTTTCTTTGCCTTTTGGACTCTCTCCTCAGTTTTCTTTGGCAAAGAAGGTTTCAGGAATTGGACTTTGCAGTCCCAGGAGGAGTGTCCTTTTCGGCAACATTTAAAGTATCACCCTTCTTTGGCGAATCACACTTGTTCTTCGTCAGTGAGCTTCTTTAGAGGAAGGTGGACGACATTGACATCCATAGCATTAGGATCTTTTTCCTTAGCATGAGTATGCGAAAAGAAGCGAGGGGTCGAGGAGGGGTTTCTGTGCATTGCACAAATCAGGTCAGATTGGTCGGCACCTTGTTTGAAGACCATGGCCTTCTTGTACCAGTCAGTGACTTTTGTTGGTACGGTTTTCATGGCCAGGATTTGTCTCATAAGATTTTCGGGGATGCTGGTGGAGAAGTAGTTGATGAGGACGAGTTCCTCAGTGATGCTGCTAACCGCGACCTGGTTTTTGAATTCGGTGATGTACTCAGAGAGTACCTTGCGATCTTTGATCCTTGTAGTCACCAGCCAGGTTATTGCATCGGTCTTGGCGCTGGCGTGATCAAAGGCATCTAAGAATTTGGACTTAAAGTCCAACATGGTTTTGAATGAGTTGTTATCTAAGGCCACCACCTGAAAAGTAGATGCCTAAGTATAGGTGGCGCCTTTTTTCATGTAGGAGAGTGCGAAAGTGACTCTCTTCGCATCGGTGTTGTAAACATCCTCATTGGTCAAGAGATAGGTTCATACAGCATTTAGCCAGGATTTGGCATTCTTTGGATTACCATCATACTCTTCTGGAGAGCTGATGCAGAGTTCAGCATGCTTGGTAGATAACATGACGAGAGGGGTTGGAGTAGATGATCTAGTAATTGGATATGGGAGCGCTGTAGCGAGGGATGTCTGTCTCGAAATAGAGGGTGGAGATAGTGGTGTTGGTGGTCTGGGTAAGGTTAGCGATGCCGAGAGGTCGTGCGCTAGAGTCTGGACAGTTTCCTCATCTGTAGGAGAGGCAAGGTGAAGGTCTTCACTTTTAGAAGAAGTAGTCGAAGAGTTCAAGGGTTCAGGAGAGAGCAAAGGCTCTTGGTTGCAGTATCGGGCATACCACGGGACAGGAATAGGTGTTAAAGGTCGGTCGGGTTGACTGCGTCTGTTTGAGGAAGAAATGATGGTGTACTACACGATGGTAGGCCTTCTGGATAGCTTCGATCTTTTGTTATACTTGGCCTGGATAAGGACAAGCATAGCCTAGGATAGTCAAAGGTCGGGGTCAGTTGTGACGTTGTGCAGTAATATCACAAGTTGATCAGGGTCGGGAGTGACATCGTGCAGTAATGTCACAAGTCAGTCAGGTTAGAGGGACGTCGTGCAGTAATGTCACGAGTCGAGCAAAAGAGAATGGTGGAGTGCCATTTATATGAGTAAGCATTGAGTCAATAGTCTCAATGATGACTAGATCAAAAACACTGCTCGAATGCAGTGAAGACTTGTAACGGAAGAGGTGAGACTTTGAAGGAAAAGAGGTGTTATTAAACTCGGACTAGGTTACAGGATGTACACCTAGGAGATCAAAGCTAAGGTACTACAGCGCGATCACAGAGTTTATATAGATATTGCCAACGCGCATGGACCAAGATGGAAAAATAAATTCCACAGGAAGAAGTCTGAATAAGCGACTGCAGAATGGAAGGTCATGGAACGACGAAGAACAACATTGTACACGTGATCAAAGATAAAAAGATAAGAGACTCAGAACTTAGCAGGTGGCATGGCTAAGTGGCATGGAATAGTCTGAGACAAGTAAGGATTAGCATAGCTAGTCAGTGAGGACTAGTCAAGACAAGAGAAAAGAGTAAAGAAAAGAATAAATCGTAACAAAGAACATGACTGTTGGTTCAAAGAGGCTGCAATACATGATGAAAGTGGCTTTCCATTGGTGTCTGTCTTTTATTTGGATATTGTAGTAACCCCATCGAATGTCAAACTTGGTAAAGACCTTGGTGTCTTTGAGTTTATTGATGAGGTTAGAAATCAAAGGGAGGGGATAAGCATCATGGGTGGTGTGCTTATTCAGATATTGGTAGTCTTGACAAGGGCAGAGACCACCATCTTTCTTCTTGACAAAGAAGAAAGGGGATGCTTGAGGAGAGTTGGAAGGATGAATCTTTCCAGAAGCAAGGTTTTCATCAATGAAAGCATCCAGTGCTTTCTTCTCTTCAGAAGCAAAGGGATAGATCTTCCCACTCAAAGTGTAGTGAAGACTTGTAACAAGGAATGAGTCTTCAAGAAAGCAAGTGTTATTCCAGAGACTAGGTTACAGGTGTAGACCTAGGAGATTGAAGCTGGGGAACTACAATGTGATCATGAGGGTTTATATATAGGTGCCAACGTGCATGGACCAGGATGAGAAAGGGAATTCTGCAGTGAGAAGTCTAAATAAGCAACTGCAGAATGGAAGGTTGTAGAACAATGAAAAACAATGGTGTACACATGATCAGAGATAAGAAGATAAGGGATTCAGGACTTAGCGGGTGGCACAGCTAAGTGGCACAGAATAGTTCAAAGTAGGATGTGGTTAACATGGTTAGTTGACGAGGATTTATTTAAGACAAAGTGAAATGACCAACTTACTTAAGAGCTAGTTGTTTGGGTTGGAAAGAATACTAGATGTGAGCCAAGCACTAGCTGTTGTTGGGGAAACTCCAGGAGGACAAGACTGCCATCTTCTGGTGATTTATTGGGCTTTATATACTGTAGCTACATGCACACAGACTGAGCTATGCTTATCTCTACTTACTATACAGAGG
Organism: Boletus albobrunnescens; assembly: GCA_038093955.1. Taxonomy (NCBI): domain Eukaryota; kingdom Fungi; phylum Basidiomycota; class Agaricomycetes; order Boletales; family Boletaceae; genus Boletus; species Boletus albobrunnescens. The sequence goes on from JBBPTC010000928.1 coordinate 5,111, forward strand.
TATGAGCTGGAAAGACTGGGTATAACATGTGTCTAGGCTGTGTGCATGTGGATCAGATGACATGAGTGGACAATAGGGGTCATAAGGTGAACATATGTATGACTAGGCGAAATATGTGTAAGATGTGAAGAGGTGATATGGTGAAGATATGAAGAGCAAACATGTGAAGCCATGATATCAAGAAGTGAAATGGTGAAGTTGTGAAGATGTGAAGATGTGACTGAGCTTGATTAGGATAAGATCATTAGGAAAAGTGTAGTGAACTTTTGTAATGAAATAGTTATTGATTCAAGATGAGCAATTGAGGACTAGGAAAAATAGAAAAAAATAGAGGAAAAATAGGGCATATGTAACACTACCCCCTGCTAAGATCAAACATCCTGGTTGATCCTAGGTGCGGTTGAGCATCAGAGAGCTGTTCTTGACATAATCAGGGTGAGGTATTCAAGATTCATCTACATAACCCCAATTGGTATATGCTGGAATGGCATCATCAGGTACATCCTCTAAATTAGGAAGATCTTCATCATCAGATGGGAGGCAAGAATCCTCCAGGACTTCATCAGTGGGTTCCCATACTTCATCAGTACCATATTTAGTGAAGACTTCACTATTGTCATGATAAATATTATTCCAATGTGTAAGGTCTCTAGATCAAGAAAGTTCATTGTTCTGCATGTTATTACTCCACCAGTGCATGAAAGGGTTGCCAGCATTGTCAATCCATCCATCAGCATGCTGCTGAGGGAGAGGCATATAATAGGGGTTATATCTGGTGATAGCTTCATCAAAGATAGTGAAATAGGAAAAGATGCATGGAAGAGGGATAACATATCCATAGGGAAATTCATAGGTCTTCCATGTATAAAATAGAGCAAGAAAGAAGTTGGCCATGCAAGCACCATGGGTTAGATATTGGTAGATGGAATTGTTACGGTTAGAGGGTAAGCCCTGGGACTTGTCTAACTCATTTTCTCTATTTCATTACACTTCTGAATGGATTCCCACTTGGGACCACTCTTGGGACCTTATTTCTTCTTTGTAGAGTTATTCCGGTCATTCCAACCATTCCAACCATTCTGGAATGCTTCCACTTCCACCCTTCTGAGATTCCCATACTCTCAGAATGCCCAGAATGACTTATGTCTCTCCTTTCTTCTTGGAACAGACATCACTACTCCTCATGGGTTTCTTTTGTAACCCAGATGTCTTGTACTCTTTCCAGATATGGTATGGCTGTGTGTGGAGTCCCATGACTCCTTTTAGATGATACCTATGCTGACTCCATTTAGCATAAATGGAGTTCTGCTTCTTCCAAGCAGAATAGTGGAATACAAAATGCCTGTGGGATTCCAATTCCTGTTGTAGATATAAAGCCCCATCTTTATATTCCCTTTCTTGATGCACAGCCATGCTCCTATAACAGTATATATACCAAACACCCATGTACAATAGCCTTAAGCTAGTTCTATACAATCAAGTGTAGTTTCTATGTGATCTCCAGAAGACCTTGAGAAGTGACTTTGTGTCTGCTCAAGTTCCTCTCTGTCAGAAGTGTCCTTGTGACTGCTGACATCTCAGAACTCTCAGAACCACTGAAACATCAGAACTACTGGAACTGCTGGAACTATGCTTCCGCATTACAAAAGAACTAGCTTTTCCTCTACCACTGTGTAGAGGGTAATACTATAACATTACATCTTGCCAATACAGACTCACAGACTTTGTATCACCATCTCCCTCCTGGTTTGCTCTCCCTGATCTCTCCAGCCTACATCAACAACATCCTTGGTTTGCCTATAAACCCGATGAATATTCTAACAAGGAATACCATTGTCAATATAAGGAATGCCAACTCACACTAGCCAGAGAGAACAGGAAACAAGGAAAACTCTCAGATTTCCCTCTAGAGTTTTTCCCAAAAAACCCCAGAAAACCTCCAGGGTCACCAATCAGAGCAGAAGAAGAACAGTTCATAGAACCATGAACAGAAGAAGAAGAAGAAGAAATGCCAGGAGATTTCTCAGGAGAACTAGAAGATGCCAACCAATGGCTTCTAGCCATGAAGGCATATTTCCAGATCAACCAGACCCTCTTCACTGATGTCACCAAATTGCTCACTTTTCTAAATAAGATGAGCAAAGGAAGAGGAGGATCTTTCACAGAAGGGTGGCTAATGAAACTAGCCAACAATCAAGTATCTGCCAAAGAAAAGATATTTGATGTCATTACGGAATGCTTCGTGCAAACCTTTGCACCATACAACACAGTAGCAAAGGCAAGAATACAGCTCATCTAGCTAAAACAAGGAAAGAAAGGAAATTTTGAATCCTTTATCTCCACTTTCCTACTCCTATCAAAAAAGTGCAAAATCACAGACAAAAAAGCACTAATCGAATGATTTGTCTGAGGAGTACATCTATTCCTCACTAAAATGGTCCTCTGTTGCAAGACACTCCCTACTATCTTGAAAGGGTGGATAGACAATGCCACCCTGTTCAACCAGCAACTCCATTGAATTGAGGACCTAGAAAGAGGAAGGGAATACATACCCTCTTACAACTCTAGAGCTAGAGGAGATCCAAATGCCATGGATGTGGACAGGGTCTACCTTACCCCAGCCCAATGAAGTGAACATATCAAAGCTAATAAATGCTTTGTATGCCACAAAGTAGGATGTAGATCCACCAACCACTCCTCAAACTATAGGAAAGGAGAAAATAACCAAGGGAGAAAGTTCCCTAGAGGAAGGACACCAAATCGCCCCCAAGAAAGGAGCTTCCATTGAAGGGGAACTATAGGAATATCTTTCCACTTTGGGAGGAGATAATCAACAAGTAGCCATGAAAATCCTAAAGACTGCCTTCAAAGAAACTAAGAAAGGAGAAAAGAATGAAGAGGACAGACCTATTACCAAGATCAAACTAGATCCAGCAAATAGGTATTCCACCCTCTCCTGGGAAGAAGAAGAAGAAGCACCAAACAAAGAAACAGCTCTACTCCAAAAATGCCATACTAAAGAAAGTCCTCTCTATAAGGGACTAAAACTGGCAAAGGAATGGAAAGCCAAGAACAAGGATTTTTAACAAGAATGGATTGATGTCACCTCTTCCTCTTTATTCTCATAGAGTCTCTTCTGTATTTGTATCCAGTGCACAAAGTACATCAATGAATATTCCTATTCAACTTTGTGCACCAGGAACAAAAGCAAAAATCGTCGAAATACAAACCCTTATAGATAGTGGAGCAATTGGTTACTTCATCAACTGGGCACTGGTAGAAGCATACAAGCTGCCAACCTCTAGACTAAAAAAACCCCTAAAAGCCACTAATGCCAATGCAACCACAAATCACAATGGCCTAATAAGGAAAAAGACCTCTCTCCTCATGATGATAGGAGAATCACAAGAGATATGAGATTTTCTCGTAATCAATTGTGGGAAAGATGATGTCATCTTAGGACTACCCTGGCTTCAAGAAGCAAATCCTACAATAGATTGGTCAAGAGGCAAGATCCAAATCCCTGACCATTCCATTGAATAGGTAAGACAACCTGAGGAAGAATATATCCATACCTTCCTCAATAAGTGCCAAATTGCCAAACTAACAAAGAGAAGAAGCAACTATTGATGGAGTCAATGTGTAGATCAGAAACACTACCAATCAACAAAAGAAGTACAAATCAGGAAAACCACTATTTCCATGACTTTGGCACAAGATATCCCAAAGAAAGAAATAGTCATACTCCCAGAATACCAAGAATTCATGGATGTCTTCACAAAAAAAGAAGGTGGGCCTCTCCCTCCAAACAGACAATTTGATCATGGGATAGACCTTGATCCAGATTTCATTCCAAAAGTGGCAAAAACATATCCCCTCAATCCAAAGAAACAGGAGGCTTGTAAAGAATTCATAAAAGAACATTTAGCTGCCAGAAGAAATGTCCCATCAAATTCCCCCCAAGCCTCCTCATTTTTCTTTGTATCAAAGAAAGATGGATTCCTTTGCCCTTGTCAAGATTATTGATACCTCAATAAGCATACCATAAAGAACACCTATCTTCTTCGCCTTATCTCGGATCTCATGAACCAACTCAAAGAGGCCAAATACTTTACCAAACTCAATATCCAATAGGGGTATAACAACATTTGTATCAAGAGAAAAGACCTCTGGGAAGCAGCATTCATCACTCCCTTCGATCTTTTTCAACCAACAGTCATATTCTTTGGAATATGCAATTTCCCAACAACCTTTCAAGCCTTTATGGACTGGATTTTCCAATGGGCAAAAAATGAAGGATGGATACTCCAATGCCTTCGAGAAAATTACTTAGGGGTTAAATTGGAAAAATGCCACTTCAATGTGGAAGAAGTGGAATTCCTCAGAATGATAGTCCATCAAGGACTTATCAAACAAATTGAAAGCAATTCAGGAATGGGATGCTTCAAAAACTGTAAAAGGAGTCTGATCCTTTATAGGTTTTTGTAACTTCTACTGGTATCTTGTTTGAATAAATCTAGCAGGGAACTCTTGAGGTCTAATCCTTCTGTCCTACAGAAACTTATTCACCATGGTCAGTGGGCTGTTCTGTTTCTTCTTGGAGTAACAGGAATATAGTGGACTATATAACACTACAGTTGGCTTGATTGTGTGGATGTTCTTCCTGACTTTACCTTAATAGGATCAATTGGGATGGATGATATTAATCTTCCTTGTGTTGTGTAGCAAAGGTAGTCTGCTATAGTTGGGGTGTTATAGAGCAGAGAGGGTCTGCTATAGTGTGGTGACAAAATAAGAGTGCAAAAGAGTACAGCTAACTTGCTGACTATAGATGATGTTGACAACCAATGTCAAGAGATGATTACACTCTGCTATGGGTTCCTTTGTGGACAGTGCCAAATAGCAGGAGATGCAGAATGAAGAATGACTCACTTCTCACACTTATCAAATGGGTGACTACTGACCACTTATATTGACTAAGCTGGAAGGTACAATCAATCTTGGATAGGAATAAGAATTCTATCAAGTATAGATCCTTGGCTAATCTCTGTAGCCTAATTCCTAGCAGGATCTACTCTACAGCAGTCTAGTACTTTGCTAGGCTCTGTAGTAATAGTG
>JBBPTC010000930.1:0-10215 GCA_038093955.1 Boletus albobrunnescens
ATTGATCACATCTCTACAGCATGTGATCTGGGTCACATGACCCAGGGAGGACTTCTGTAGCCAAGAGTGTGTACTATATTTGGCCCCACCAAAGCTAAGCGGAATTCCCACGCTATTTGGCAGTACATGTCATACACCACATTTACAGCCAACATGAAAAGGGTTTTTAAAGTTACTGTAGATGGGGGAGGAGTGTTCTGGAAGGAGTTGGGCGTGAACAGTTCTTGCTGCTGTGTAGGAGTGGAATATGTATATCCACCAAGAAGACAAGGGTTCCATTCCCAGAGAATTCTGGGATGAGGTGAATGACATCAAAAGCGACTGGGTTGTCCAATAGGGTGGTATAGACAATTTTTTGGCTTTGAAGAGGGAGTTGATGAAGGCAAAGGGGTACATGAATGTTGAATTCTGCAGCTGAGACATTGTTGGAAGTGGAAAATATGAATGTGTAGAGACAAAAGTGTTGTTATGAGGGGAAGATGAGGGAATTTCTAGCTTTATATTCCTCTAGGAGTTCCTTGGCATGTTCTAGATTGTTTTCTGATTTCCAAGTGTTTTCAGAAGACAGGTATCCTTTTCACTTGACAAGGAAGGTCCAACACTATGCAGCTCCCTGATAAGATAGAATCTATTCAATTTCAAATTCTTCTTCACCATCTATGAGATCTGGCAGAAGCAGAACAAAGTTTGTTCCATGTTCCATAGTCTTTCTATATGGGAAAAGAAGTGAGGCATGGAAGGTGTTGTGGATCTTCCATGTCTTCAATCATTTTAGTTTATAGGAGACAGGAGAAATTACTTGAGTAATTTCAAATGGTCCTTCCCATCTAGGGCCTAATTTCCTTGATGGGTAGTGAAGGCAAAGATTTCACCCTTCTAAACATATTTTATCTTCCATTTTTTATGGTTTGAAATGAGAGGTTACTCATTTTTTCATGTACTGTTGGGTTTTTTGTGGGCTTCATGAGCTTCTTCTCTAGCATTGGCCAGTTCAGAGAGGCAAGTTTCTACTGCTGGGACAAAGGTCTGTCTTAAGGGAGGATATCCTTTTGGTTTATACCCCAACATTAGGAAGAAGGGGGTTTTCTGGGTCATGGAGTGAATCAAGGAGTTGTGGTGATATTCTGCTAGAGTAAGAAGATCTGTCCATTTGGTCGGATTTCCTTGGCAGAAGATGCAGAGATAGGTTTCTAGTTCTTGGTTCATCTGTTCCATCTCTTCATTAGTTTGAGGATGGTAAGCAGAGAAGAGTAATGGATCATAGTGTAGAAGTCTTGCCAGTTCTAGAGCAAAGGCAGAGGTGAACTGTGGGCTCCTATCTGAGACTACTTTATTGTATAGTCTGAATTGTTTGAAGATATAGTCGAGAAAGATGGAAGCGATTCCTTCTACATCAATGGATTTGTAACAAGAGGCAAGAATTACTCCCTTAGTAAGCCAATGGTTGACCATGACCATGACAGACAGAGTCAAACCCTTGAGAGGGAGGGAGGAAGGTGATGAGGTTGATAGAGATGTGTTGAAAGGGGTGCTCTGCAGCAAGGGATAAAGGGGTAAGGAGGAGAGTGGTAGGATGGGTGTTGACCTTGTTGGCCTGGCATAGAGTACAACCTTGGACATAGCAGTGGACGAACCTTATGAGCCCAGGCCACCAGTAATCCTATTGAACAAGATTGAGGGTGCAGAAATAACCCCCATGACCTCCAATGGGAGAGTCATGGAGGAAGTGTAGAATAGTGGCACAGGATGGTTCTGGGACATAGAGATGATGTTGGTAATAGAGTAGACCATTGTTGAAGTGCCAGTCAGTTTTGTTTTCAGAGGGAAAGGTAGGAGACCCATCATGGAGAGCTTGTAGTTGTTTTTCAATGAAAGGATCAGTAGTGAAGGAGTGTTTGATTTGGGTGGAAAGGTCTAGATCCAATTTTCTGATAAAGGTGTTTGGTAGGAGGATTACATCTTTGTTGTCCTCTATAGTATTTGGGGTATCTTTCCAGGACAAGACATCGTCATATTCTTAGAGGGTAAGGAGCCATCTAGCTTGCCAGCAAGAGAGCTTTCAAGGATTTTTATGGTCAGTGAGAATGGTGACCGGGTGTTCCATTCTAGTAAGGTAGTGTTGCCACTTGCCAAGTGTGCAGATGACTGCTAATAATTACCTGTCATAGATGTTATAATTTCGCTCAGCAGGGGAGAACGTCCTAGAGTAGTAGGCATAGGAGTGAAGGTCTTTGTTGATGTCTTTTTGTATAAGAACAGCCCCCAAGGCAATGAGGGAGGCATCAGTCATGACATGAAAAGGTTGGGTAGTATTTGGCATATGGAGGACCAATTGGGAGCAGAATGCCTTTTTAAGATATTGAAAAGCTGTCTCTTGTTCATTTCCCCGTTACCAGGGAATACTGGTCTTTGTGAGGTCTAAGATTGGTTGGGTGTGTTTTGAAAAGTCTGAAATGAACTTCTGGTAGAAATTACAAAATCCAATAAAGGATCTGACTCCTTTCACAGTCTTTGGGGCATTCCATTCTTGAATGGCTTTTAGTTTAGTTGGGTCCATTTTGATAAGTCCTTGGCAGACTATCATTTCGAGAAATTCCACTTCTTCTATAGTGAAGTGGCATTTCTCCAATTTCATCCCTAGGTGGTTTTCCCTAAGGCATTGGAGTACCCTTTTTGTTTGTTCTTGGAGATCCTATAGTGTGGCAGCATGAATAAGGAGGCCATTCATATAGATGAGAATCCATGCATCATTTTTTGCCCATTGGAAGATCCAGTCCATAAAGGCTTGGAAGGTTGCTGGGGAATTGGATATTCCAAAGAACATGATGGTGGGTTGAAAAAGACTGAAGGGAGTAATGAATGCAGCTTTCCAGAGGTCTTTTTTCTTGATACAGATATTATTATATTCCTATTGGATATTGAGTTTGGTAAAGTATTTGGCACCTTTGAGTTGGTCCATGAGATTTGAGATGAAAGGGAAAGGGTAGGCATTCTTTATGGTATGTTTATTGAGATATTGTTATGCTTGGCCTGGATAAGGACAAGCAGAGCCTAGATGGGTCAAAGAACAAGGAGAGCTTGTACTTGAAGGTGACTGGGAAGTGCTTTGTATGGGCGATGAGAGCACACAGGAAGGGCTCAGGTTACAAGTGGTGACTGGGATGACTTGTATGAGTTGTACAAGGATTATTATTTTGGGATATGAGATAAGATGAGGACAAGAAGAAGCATTGGGTCAATAGTCCCAATGACGACTAGTTCAAGAACACTACTCAAAGTACAGTGAAGACTTATAACAAGGAAGGAGCTTTTGAGAAAGCAAATGATATTCCAAAGACTAGGTTACAGGAGTAGACCTAGGAGATCGAAGCTAGGGAATTACAGTGTGATCGTGAGAGTTTATATAATGGTGCCAACATGCATGGACCAGGACAAGAAAGAAAATTCTGCAGTGAGAAGTCTGAATAAGCGACTGCAGAATGGAAGGTCATGGAACGATGAAGAACAATGGTGTACATATGATCAGAGATAAGGAGATAAGGGATTCAGGACTTAGCAGGTGGCATGGCTAAGTGGTGTGGAATAGTCTGAGGTAAGATGAAGTTAGCATGGTTAGTCAACAAGGACTATTCAAGATAAAAGAAAAGAAGAAATCATAACATTACCCCTCCTTTATGTTCCAAACTTCTGTTGGAACTACTCTTCAGAGATCTAAATATGCTCCCCTTGGAGAGCCGGTGATATTGGCCCAGGCTGTAGAATTGTATTCATCATTGTAATCAGGAGGTGAGGGGGACCTTGGAGGAGAAGGGGGACAATGAATAGGATGATGAGAAGTACATCATATATGAGAATGAGTCAGAGGAGGAACTGGAATGGGTTCCATGAAGCTAACAGTTCTGGTGCCATGACCAGAAGATGAGGAGGATACCCATGAGGAACAGATCTGATGAAATGAGGATAATGTGGTGGAAGAAGTAGGAGTGATAGAAGGGGATCTCCTTTTGAGAGAGCAGGCAGCCTGAGAATGGCCCAGTGCGAATTGAAGACAAAGGGGGTAGTAGTAGAAGCAGCAGTCATGTTGGAAGTGACCCAACTAGTGACAATGATAACACGCTTTAGAGAATTGGGGATGACTAGATGGGAGTGCTACGTTTCCATCTCCTCTGGTCCAGAAATGGTCAACCTATTCAGCATAAGCAAGTTCTGCAGGTTCTAAGGCAGATGATGACGTGAACGGGGTTGAAGGAATGGTTGGGGCATATGGGGAGGAGAGAGTGATGAATGGAGGATGCTTTTGTTTGGAGAGCTCTCTCAGGTAGCAGTCAAGATCTTTGAGAAAGTCAAAGAATCCCATCTAGTGGAAGAGAATGTTTATCAAGTCATTTAACTGATGAATGACATCCCAGATGATGGTTCTCAGGAATTCGAATTGCGCATCTAAGGAGTAGTGGTTGGCAATGAGCTCCAACCAGCTGATTTGGTGAGCTGCTGAGTAGACAGCAAGATGAGGAAATCCCATGTTGAGATGGACATTGATGGGGACTGTGAGGTGTGAATTCCTAAAGTAGGAATGGAGGCGGTAGACTTGATTGTTGTTTGGGAAATCATTGACCAGATGATGAGCAAAGAGTGGGATATCTACCAAGATGACAGAAATGGCGGAAGTATGGACAAATATTTGTGGAGATGATGTGGTGGCCAAGGAGACAAGGGGGAGGTCTTCTTTGGCAGCAAGAGTAGTTCCACTGGAAAGCGGAGGGGTGTCTATGGTAACAGAAGATTCAGTAATTAAAGTAAAGTCAGTAGAAAGAAAAGACGATTCATAGAGATTTGACATGGAAGACATTCTTTTCAACAATGGTTTTGTTCTTGAAGGTTTGAGAGGAAGAGGATGGGGAAGATAAGGCAGACAGGTGAAGCTTCTTATACTCATCAAGAGTAGACTTTGCATTTTTAAGGTTCCATTCAGGAACCCAAGAATCTTAATCTTCTTTGGCTGAGTACCCTTTCCATCAGATCAGGGAGGAGCAGGATGATAGAGTTCCATGGTGGTGTAATATCTGCTCAATTTCATATTCCTCTTTGCCATCAATCAAGTCAAGAGGTGGTGTAGGAAAGTTCTTCCCATGGATGGTGTTTTTGCGATAGGGCAATAAGAGGAAAGCATAGAACATGGGATGGATCTTCCATGTTTGTGGAAGGTGGAGTTGGTATGTGATGGAAGATAAGACCTTTGTGATTGTAAAAGGTCCTTCATGTTTCAGGGTGAGTTTAGGGTGGACAATGTGACATTTCAGATTACGGGCTTCTAACCATACTTTATCACCTTTCTGGAATGGGGAAAAGAGTTTGCAAGAATGAGAGGTCATTACTTGCCTTGCAAGTTCATGTGCAGCAAGGGCTTTGTTTCATGCAGCGGTAAGGGATTTCAACAGCAGGGAGGTTTGACGAGGCGATGACATCAGGAAGGGCACAAGATTCATATCCCATCATCAAGAAAAATGGGGATTTGCAAGTGATGGAGTGAGGGTGGTGATTGTGGGTGAATTCTATGTGGGTAATTGATTCTGACCATGTGGTGGGGTTGTTTCCGCAGTAGATATGCAGATAAGTCTTGATTTCCTGGTTGACCTGTTCTGTTTCACCATCAGTTTGTGGGTGGTAGGTGGTGGAAAGGGAGAGATCATATCCAAGTATTCTTCCAAGCTCTTTAGCGAAAGCAGAAGAGAATTGGGGGCCTTTATCAGAGATGATTTTGTTGTAGAGCCCGAATCATGAGTAGACTTTCATAAAAAAGAGTGATGCTACTCCTTTAGTGGTGCAGGTTTTCTTGGTAGGGCAGAGAATCACCCCCTTAGTAAGCCCTTGGTCGATCACAACCAAGAGAGAGTCGAAGCCAGTAGAGGGAGGGAGATCTGTAATAAGATTGCAAGAGATCTGCTGGAAGAGATGAGTGGCAGACGAGGAAATCAGGTGGAGTGGAGGTAAGGTAGGATGGGTGTTCACTTTGTTTTGCTGGCAAATAGCACAGCTGGAAACAAAAGAACAGACATTGAAAGCAAGGCCAGGCCACCAGTAGTCAGCAGAGACAAGCTGGCATGTTTTTAAGAAGCCGGGATGGCCAGCAGAAGAGTAATCATGGCAGTGAGTGACAATGGAGCAATGAAGGCCCTTAATAGGAGGGATGTAAATGTGGTTCTGGTAAAGGAGAAGTCTATCATGAAGTTGCCAGTCAGAGAGATGGGAATGGAATAGAGCAGGGATGCGGGTATTGATGGATTGGAGGACAGAAAGGTAAAGGTTGTTCTTCTTCAATTCAGTTTTGATAACATTGGCAATGGTGGAATTGATTATTTTAATGAAAAGAGAGGGGGATAGAAGGATGGTGCCTTGATTATCATTGTCAGATGAAGGGAGTAGATCTGGGTGGCGAGAGAGAGCATCAGGAGCAGCAAGGTCTTTGCCAGGAACATGATCTTGAGATCGAAATCTACAAGATCAAGAAGCCAGCATGCTTGATGGCGGTTGTAACGCGGAAGCGTAGCTCTGGTATTTCCGAGTGGATGCTAGTCAGCAGTCACGAGGACACTTCTGACTCTAAGGAAGACTCAAGCAGACATGAGGTCACTTCTCAAGGCTTCCTGGGGATCGCGTAGAAACTACACTTGATTGCGTAGAACTAGCTTGGGGCTACTATACATGGGCGTCTGGTATATATACTAGAAAGGGTCATGGCTGTGTACGTAAGAAAGGGAATATGGAGACGGGGCTCCGTGTCTACAAAAGGAATCGGAACTCCGACGGGGTTCCGCATTCCGCTGATCCGTTCATAAGGAATGGAACTCCGTTTATCCAAAACGGGTCAGCACTGGTATTGTCCAAAAGGAGTCCACGGGACTCCGTACACAGCCTCACCTAAATGTATCTGAATGGAGACAAGACATCGGGGTTACGAGAGAAACCTGTGAGGAGATGAGGACGTCTGTTTTAGGAATAATCAGGGAAGAGAAGGACCCCAAGGGTGGTTCCAAGTGGGGTCCCGTTCGGAAGCATAGTGAAACGGAGAAAAAGAATTAGATAAGTCCCACGGCTCACCCTCTAATCGTAACATTACCCCCCTCCTAAATTCCAAGTCACTGACTTGGACATTACTCTGAGTCCCCCTCGTTGACGATATAGTCGGTGAGGTCGAACGAGGGGTCGTCGCGAAAGGGGCATTCCCCTAAGTCGTGGCCGTGTTCCCTGCAGGAACGACAGATTCTCCGTGGACAGCGATATTGTGAGTGGCCCGGCGCGGTGTAGTGGCAGATCGGGCAGGTATAGTGGGGGCAGTCGGGGCGGAGGTGGCCCCATCGATTGCACGTGAAGCATCTCGGTGGGCACCTGGGGTAAGGCGAAACCGAGGAGAATCGGTCGACATCAATCGGGTTGGTTTGAGTGCCCGAGTCAACGGACATCGTTTGCGACGGCGATGAGTCGGGACGGGGGCTGCGCAGGACAGTTCGTGCCCGATGGGAGGAGGCAAGGCCTCCCCGGAGAAGTACCGTCCTGGTCCTCTGATGACGGGAGCGAGAGGGTGTCGGAGTTGTGGGATGGGGTCTGACGGGAAGAGGCTCGGGGGAAGGCGTTCGAGCTGGGATGAGGGGTATGGTGGCGAGGAAGGCCAGGGCGTCTCACTCAGAGACAAGAGACTGGGGGCAAACTCCCTCAGAAGCTCCTCCAGTGTGGTCGGTCGTGGTTCCATCACCTGTAGCAGTGGGGAACTCCAGGCCTGAGTCGGCTGGGGATGGTAGAGCGGCGGGGGTTGGCTTGGATACGAGGGTGGATTCATCAGAGGGGGAGTCCCAGTCATCGACATTCCAGTTGTCGACGGCAGGGTCGTCGGACAAGTAGTATAGTCGGTCATGGAAGGGGAGAGCGTTGAAAATGGGGCGGAGTATAGGGAAGACGAAGAGGTGGGGGAGACTGTTGAAAATTCTTCCCATACCGTGTTGGTCCATCGCGTCGAGGATGGAGGCTCTTGCCTCGGCGAGGGCTTGTCCTATGGCGTGGGCGTAGACTGGGGAAGTAGATTCAGGGAGGAGCTGGGCATGGGTGGTTCGGGCGGCGGCATAGGAGTGGAAAATGTCCACCAAGGAAACGAGAGTCCCATTTCCTGAGAACTCAGGAATGGTGCGGAGGGTGTCGGAGGCTGCAGCGTTAGAGAGAAGGGCGGTATAGACGACTCTTCGGCTTCGAAGAGGGAGTCGATGGAGGCGAAGGGGCACTCGAACGTCGAAATCGGCAGAGAAGACATTGCGGGTGTCGGTAGACATGTGTGGGTTTAATTTGGTGAGGAGAGGTCGAGGGAGTTCCTCTCCTTATATTCGTTTAGCATTTCCTTGGCATGTCCTAGGTTGGATTCGGATTCCCAGGTATTTTCGGAAGACGGGTATCCTTTCCATTTCACCAAAAAGGTCCGACGGCATGCGGAACCCCAATGAGACAGTATTTGGTCAATTTCGAATTCCTCTTCCCCTTCTATTAGATCCGGCGGAAGCGGAACAAAATTTGTTCCGTGTTCCGCAGTCTCTCTATATGGAGTTAAGAGGGAGGCGTGGAAGACGTTGTGGATTTTCCAGGTAGGTGGGAGTTTTATCCTATAAGAGACGGGGGAGATCACCTGGGTGATCTCAAATGGTCCTTCTCTTCGAGGGGCGAGTTTCTTTGAAGGGTATCCGAGACGAAGATTTTGCCCTTCTAGCCATACCCGATCCCCCACTTTCCATGGTTTGAAGCGGGACGTGACCTTCTCTTTCATGTAACGTTGGGCCTTCAGGTGGGCCTCGTGGGCCTCCTTTCGGGCTTGTTCCAGGGAGGAGAGTCGCGTCTCCACAGCCGGTACAAAAGTTTGCCCTATTGCGGGGTAACTTCGTGGTTCATACCCCATCATCAGGGAGAAGGGGGTCTGTTTGGTTATGGAGTGGACGGAGGAGTTGTGGTGGTATTCGGCTAGGGTTAGGAGGTCTGCCCATTTGGTAGGATCTCCTTGACAAAAGATCCTTAGATAGGTCTCCAGTTCCTGGTTCATTCGCTCAGTCTCTCCGTCGGTTTGCGGATGGTACGCGGAGGAGAGTAAAGGGTCGTAGTTCAGCAGTCGTGCCAGTTCAAGGGCGAATACAGAGGCAAATTGAGGGCCTCTGTCGGAGACGACCTTGTCGTGTAATCCGAATCTTTTGAAAACGTAAGAGAAAAAGAGGGAGGCTATTCCTTCTGCGGTAATGTTTTTGTGGCAAGGGGCGAGAATTACCCCCTTAGTAAGCCCATGGTCTACCACGACCATGACTGAATTGAACCCTCGGGAAGGAGGTAGATCCGTGATGAGATCTACCGAAAGGTGTTGGAACGGGCGTGTCGCCGCGAGGGAAAGAGGCGTCAAAGGGGGAAGAGTAGGGTGAGTGTTGACCTTGTTCGCCTGACAGACGGCGCAGCCCATGATATACCGGCGTACAAAGCCGGTCATCCCGGGCCACCAGTAATCTCTTTGAACGAGGTTTAAAGTGCGGAAGTATCCACCATGACCTCCTGTGGGAGAGTCGTGGAGGGCGGAGACTATTCCATGACGAGAAATTTCGGGAACAAACAGTCGACCCCGAAAGTATAGGAGACCATCTGAGTAAACCCAGTCCGTTTTTCCCGACGAAGGGAAGGACGGGGAGTCGTCATGGAGGGAATGAAGTTGGCGTTGTACCAGCGGATCCTCCGCCGAGGACAGGCGGAGTTGGGTAGAGAGGTCGAAGTCGATCTTTCGTACGAAAGCATTTGGGAGAAGGACAACGTCCTTGTTGTCACTGGTGATGTCCGGAGAATCACGTCGAGAAAGTGCGTCCGCCGGTCCCATTTGTGTGCCGGGGAGGTGGTGGAAGATCAAATCAAAGTCTTGGAGGATAAGAAGCCAGCGGGCTTGTCGGCGAGAGAGTTTGCGAGGATCCTTGAAGTAAGTGAGATTTTTATGGTCGGTAAGGATCGTTACCGGATGTTCAGTTCCGGTCAGATAGTGTCGCCATTCGCCTAATGCATGAATGACTGCGAGTAATTCCCTGTCGTAGATGTCATAGTTCCTTTCCGCAGGAGAGAAGGTCCTGGAGAAATAGGCACAGGGGTGAAGGTCGCCGTTGGTATCTTTTTGCATCAGGACCGCTCCTGAGGCAACCAAGGAGGCGTCGGTCATGA
>JBBPTC010000932.1:0-10191 GCA_038093955.1 Boletus albobrunnescens
GTGCTTGAGCTCCCGCCAGGCGCGATGATCTGTCAATCGCCTGCATCTGGAACAAAACGACACCGGGTTTGCACTGACGAACGGATGCTCGTCCAGTTTCTTGCGCAGATCCTCTCTTCTCGACCGATGCAGCTTCAGGAGAGCGAGTGCAGAGCGCACGTCTACCTTGGCGAGCATCTCCCAGTTTTCGTTTTGCCATAGATCTATGGCAAGCGTCCGCTGGGAGGCTACCTTGGCCTCGTCGGTCCACCCACAGCGCGACGCAGCGGCGTATAGCCTCAACGGCTGATCTGCGAGTGGGGGCGTGAGCACAGCGATACGCACGAGCGATGTGGGGCCCGGCATGTCATATTTTTCCGAGGCAAACAGGAGCGCATCGACGGTGTCAAACGACGTCAGTGGTTGGATGGGAAGACCACTGATCAAGCGAAACAAGAGCTCGAGCGCGGATGAATCCTCATCAAGATGGATCGTCTCGGGATCTGTGGTCGACGGGATGAGCGCAGGTCGCCGATCATGCTCGTCACCCGTCGGCGCTGCGCTACTCGACGGGGAAGGACGGGGCATCGAGAATAGAGAGCGGAACCACCCAGACGTCGTTTTCAGCGTGAATGAGTGCATCCGAAAGCGAACAAGGTCTCGCGAGACAAGGACGACGTCCGCGTCTGGGGAGTCGAATGCTGGGTGGGTCATGGGCTCGCTTACTCTAGGAGGTGGCGTAGGGGAGGCATTATCGTCTGCTGGTACCACAGCTGGACGGTCTTCGGACGGAGTGGCCATTGTAGTGGATCAAGGCCTAGATCAGGGCAGGAGAGAGAGGTAAATGTCGTGAGCTGCGGCAACCGCCACTGATATTACCTTGGGAACGAGGCGCCAACGGCAGCGACGAGACTTGTCCTCGTCCACAATGTCGTCCTCCTCCAAGTCCAAACCCCTTTCACTCAGCGACACTCTTCGTGACCTTGCTCTTTTACGTGCTTCTGGTGTTGACTTTTCGAGCGTTCTCTCCCAGGAACCCTCTCCCGTGGCACACACTGCCGAGTCTCTTGAGCTCTCGAGGTCGACAGAGAGGTCGCATGAGTTCGTAAACGTGACACGGGGAGCTTTGAAGGTTTACAACAGTGGGGAATTGCAGAGGAAGCGTGCCGAGATACAAAAAGTTCAGGGAGAACTTGACGAAGTGTTGAAGGGTCTATCATAGGGTAAGCTCTCGCAGATTCGACTTGCACAAAGTAACGAAAGGTGACAGGTTGCTGTAGACTTTTTGCAGAATTGAATGTTTCAATCCGTCCTTTCGAAAGAATCATTTGCCTGTCGTCCAGACCACCCCGCATCGCATCCCGGTACATTGTGTGTAAAACCATATATCTCGAAGTGATCGTACCCCACAGTATGGTGTATCTGGCTCCTGTGTTCGCATCACATCCTCGACTTGCGTTTTCATCCGCTTTCTAGGCCCCGAATCTCGGAGAGCAACTCGAATAATGGCGGTCTCGGCTCGCCGCTACTAAAATAGCTGACGACTGGGAAGCGCGTGGCCAGGAGATAGATCATATCGATCTCCGTGCATTCATATCGTAGGGGTTACCAATTCAAGAAACACCGCCAGGCTCGTGAACGCAATGAGGCTTCCACGAAATGGTTCTGGCGTCCCTTCATCGTCGTTTTCCCGCTTCCCGCGCGGTGGTGCAAAGTGAGTAACATCCCTTCTGTAGTTCCAGAAACTTACTATAGTAGTCTCTCTGTAGAAGCAAGCAGCTGGGTTGGGTGATGATAAACTTATCTTCGAGGTAAGAGCTTGGAATTTACGCAACATCCGGGCTAATACTTTCTAAAGTATGCATCTCGCGTCGATTCGTAACATTCTCATTGCAGGAGAAACCGGAGTCGGGAAAAGTTCTCTGATCAACCTCGTCACCGGAGTGGAAAGCGCTGCCACAGCAAACGACGTTCGCGGTGTGACCATAGGCACGCAATGTCATGATTGGGTCAATGACAATCAGACGTTCCGTCTTTGGGATACGCCTGGGCTTAGTGAAGGCTCGTTCGGTACTGTATCCCCAAAACAAGCACAGGATGCGCTTCGATCGCTTCTTACGGAGCTTACTAGGGGGGATGGCGTCCATCTCCTTGTCATCTGCATGCGCGGACTCCCCAGGGTGACCAAAGGCATGAAACACACATACGACACTATCGTGCGGATTCGGGACAAGGTTAATCCAAACGTCCCCCTCGTGGCTGTCATCACCGACCTCGAGAAAAGATCTTCCTCGCCAGATATCCTCCCCTCCATGGATGAGTGGTGGACGAACAACGCCGCGACGCTTTCCGAGTTCAATATGATGTTCTCCGCTCACGCTTGCATCACCACCCTACCCGATAGTTGCCATCCCAAGTTACCTGGCCGTCACGAGCTGTGTCAAGGACTCGCTCGTCACCTCATCGTCGAAGGGGTTTCACCGAAAATAGCCCGTAATATCATTATCGCGGGCGAAATTGGGGTTGGCAAGAGCTCCGTCATCAACCTCGTGCTCGGTTTGGACAGGGCATTCGTGGCGAATGATGTTAGCCCTGTCACAACCACAACAAGTTACTATGACTGGGAAGCCAGCGGCCAAACGTTCCGTCTTTGGGACACCCCTGGTTTGGGAGAGGGATTGCACGGGAGTGGGCTGCAAAAGCGCGCACAGGAGGCGCTGAAAGTGTTGTTCATGGACCTCAACGAGAGAGGTGGCGTCCACCTTTTAGTCGTTTGCTTCCGCGGAATCTCCAGAATTATGACGGCGACGAAAAGGACCCACGATCTCATAATGAAAATACGCGACAAGCACAGTCCTGCGACCCCTGTGGTCGCGGTCATCACAGAGCTCGAAGGTCGGTCGACTCCCTCCGGTATCGCACGCTCTATGGAGGAGTGGTGGGCGACTAACGCGGGCGTGCTTTCTGACTTCGAAATGTCCTTTTCCGGCCACGCTTGCATCTCCACCCTACCCGACAACTGTCATCCTTTGGTACCTGGGCGTCGCGAGCTGTGCCGAGAGCTCGCGCGCAGCCTCATCATGAACCAGTCCCTCCACCCCCGGACCGTACCTCCCAAAGACTTGCACGTCTTGCTGTTCGGAGAAACCGGTGTTGGGAAAAGCTCTCTCATCAATCTGCTTGCCGGGTGGCAAATCGCATCGGTCTCGCCTGACAGCGCCCCCTGCACCCTGGACTCTTCCGAATACCAATTCCAACTCGGCTCCACCACCATTCGTTTATGGGATACCGTTGGCCTGGAAGAACCTGAAAAGCGCGCCAATGGCTACGTTGGCGCCATCGAAAAGGCCGTTCAGCTCATCCGAAGACTAAATGCGACGGGCGGCATCAGCCTGTTCTTGTTTTGCATACGCGGGAACAGGATCACGGCGACCACGCAGAGCAACTACAGATTGTTCTACGAGGTCCTCGGGAAGAAGGAAGTGCCCATCGCACTCGCCGTGACCCATTTGGAGAGAGAACCAGACATGGAGGACTGGTGGCAACGGAACGGCAAGACGCTGGAAAGGAGCGGTATTCACTCGGCCGGACACGCGTGTATTACGACGTTGGAAGGCCATCCCAAGTATGCCGGGTCGAGAGATATCGTGCAGGGTCTATTGTCGCGCTTTGACCATCAAGGCAAGTTTTCGATGCCGTCTGAGGCTTGGATAGGTCGTATTTTGAAGGGGTTGGGGTCGTTGGTGGAGAAGAGTTTTCCGAAAGGAAAGGATCTGATTCGTATTTTGACGAAACGGTGCTGTCTAGATCCTGATGTAGCACAACGAGTGGCCGCCTGTATAGATTCGGATGGTTAGAGGTGTCGCTGTAGGCTTACTACTGGGGAGGCTGTAACCTAGTGACTTTGTAATCCGAAATCACTGAAACAGATGATATATACCGTGGGAAAGTAAGGAAAAATTATTGTTTCAGTGATCCGGCCCGACCCATCGACATCGAAGCAATTCAACTTGCTCTCACTAGGATTCTCATCTCATCCTGCTACTAGCGGGTTGGAGTATCGTCCTCGACTCACTCTCCTAGTATTTGGTGGGTTTTTTAAGAGCCCGTCAACATTCACGACGTTGGCGGATGTCTGAATCTCGACTTTTTACTCTTTTTTACTCTGTCAACGGACGAGTCGGCACGCCAACCAGTAAGAGAACATTACGAACCAGTGCAAGCCCCTCAAACCTTCTTTCTCCCATAGCCTCCTATCGAGATCGCCGCAGCCACACGCTCGGAACAAGGTTGACTTTTCCATTCGACGCGGGGAGTACAGCTTTCCCTCTTACCTGAGTAGTCGAAACTAGCTGTGCCAGGGAACTTGGAGAACGGCGGTCGACGACGTCGTGGCCGGCGGCGGAAAAAACGGACAAACGCCAGGTTCCACGATCATTCAGAGTTCTGATGTGAATATTCCATTAATCACGACTGTGGGCACGCTCACCTTTCGTGCCGGGGTTTGGCGTAAGACCTGGGTGCGTCCTAGACGCACGACTAGAGGTATAGGCGATTTCATGGACTATCAGGACTAGTAGTGACGTTCTCGTTCGAGGGACTCACAACAGAGGCCTTTTGCGAGCTCTGATTGGAGGAGGTCATGATCACTTTCCGTCCCGTTGATGACTTGGCTCTGGGGAGAGAACGACCCTTCCCCAACCCTTTGATAAGTCAGGGATGTCCGCCATGTCAGTGCGTACTGCGTGTCCACGTAAAGGGCAGCCAATCTCTCTCGTCCAAACAATTTTTTCTTACTTGTCTAAATGATCATCACAGCTGTTGTCAAAGATCATCCCACGAATACGTCTTTTATTCCTTGATAAATACGTACTAATCAGAGAAACCCCAAGTCGACCCCTCCAGCCACCGCCAACGGGGGTAATGAAAATGTGGTGAGTTGAGAATATTCTTAGGACTTGCCGCTGGCAGGCGGCCTGGCGGCGCTGCCATGGGCTATTTCTGAATTTCCCCATATAATATACCGCGTGTACTTACTTAATAAGATTAGATCATTCATGAACGAAACTCTCCAGCGCAATTTTCCAAGCGAACTTTTGCGGACGAGTCCCTGCCGCATAACGCAACGGAATGTCGTCCAACTCGGTGATCGAAGACTCAACCCTATCATAATGTAGCTCGCCGCGATGTGATCAAGAAAATGTGTGCATAGAGTTATTTTTGTCAGGTATGCCGTCATTGATGACTATCGTCTCCTAGCAGGCCCTTGTGCCTGCTCTCTTAGGAGACCGCGGTTCCGTAAGTGAGAAGAAATTATATGCCTCTCAATTTGGGGGCGAGGTGTCACCTCTGCGAGACCCCAAGGTACTTGACAAAAAATAGGACCCTTAAACTTCTCAAGCCTTGTCAGTTCGGTGATAGCAAACAAGCCTTGGGACTATCATGTTCTTGGCCGGTTTGGCTCCGCTCCCAACGACACCATCTTATCAAGCATTGCTTCCACAGGAAGTCATTAAATCCATTTTTGTGTCCATCCCCAAAAAAATCAGAATCTGATCAAAATCCCAAATAAAACTATAAACAGTGGACGTTTAATCTCCTCCAAACGCACCCTTGACTACCTCTTGACAGGCGATCCACCCTTCAACAATGCGATCCTTGATCCTATAGCATTCTCTTCTCGTTCCGCTGTTGTTACGGACATCTTCGACAACTCACAGCCTGCTTATTTGAGGAGATGGCCAATAACGAGGAATTCGGCTGCTCCACTTATTCGGCTCGCCTCAACGCAGAGGATGTCTTGCAGACGTAACCTTCTGCTTCTCAGTCTTCGAAATGACCCTGCTTTTTGTTTATCAGAACCCCTATATGTATCACTCACGGGTAATCGTTCGCGAGCTCGGCAGATCGAAGCTTCGCTTCGCATGAAGCAACCGTTATGATATTCCAAGCACCTTCTTCCTACTACCCATCTGTGGCTCCATACTGTTGCGATCCCTGATCTCTGCAGCAAGTCATCCAGTATCTCTTTTAAATTGATGCAGTCCAGTCTGGAATTGCCCCGCCTTGTTCTGCCAGCAGTGCTCCCCCTAGTTATCTGGCGTCCTCGCTCTTTGGAGAGCAGATGTTACTGCAGGTCTGTCCCCGCTGTCTCGTTGGGATCAATACAGTCACGCGAAGGTGTGTCTGGCGTGAGGCCACAGTTATGCTTCTCAGCCGTACCGATGTGTCAAGTGCGGATGTGCGTTCAACCACCTACAACGCATTCGACCCTCCGAAACCACGTCCACTGCGTGGGCATGGTGATGTGCCCGGGTTCATCACTCATTCCTCGCCTTCCATTTGATATTCCAGGCTGGACCTCACACGCACATCCGATACCGTCACTGCTCATGATAACCGGATCAACACGATAATTTACGTTCTGATCCCACGTCTAGGTTGTTCCCTTCCCTACCGACTGCTGGTAACGGACTCGCGTTCGCGGCATTAGCCTTGGTTATAGACAATCAGCGCCGGGTCTCTATGCTGAATGTGACCAGGCTTAGGCTCGGTGCGGTATATGGTCTGGGACCTCGGATGCAACCAACATCGGATCTCGATGTTAGTTATTACCAGGTTCAGGACCTCAGACGCAATTAGCCTCGGGTTTCCAGGCTTAAACTCGGTGCGACGTGCGAATCTCTATTCTGGTGGTGTCCAGGTTTACGCTCAATGTGATGTGGCTGGGGGAGGTTGCTGTCCTGTGTAGTTGGGCTTCGCTAAGTACATACATGCGTGAATATTGACGGTATATAGACATGTTTGCTTTCCACTCTATATGACATGGAGTCTCGTCCGCATGTATGGTTCACGATAATTGGCATCCAATAAATTTCCCGTCCAAGTCACGGTACTTGGTGTACGTAATCACTGCGATAAGGCTTCCGGGCCGGGAGACTCGTGTGAAAAATTTGTGTTCACTTCCCCCCAAATTCCTGAGGCTCAGATGCGGCAGCCCATTGATGGAGCCGAAATGAACACGCTGGATCTAGTCTCCATGAAGATGGTACATTGTTGCCATCCCTGAAAACCGAGTCTACGTACCCTCGACCCTTTTTTTTGCGCTACACAATACTTATGTCCCCCAGGTCATAGCTTTTAGTGATGGCAGCACTGCGCAACCTGCCACGTGCCACGTAAACTTTTGTCCCAGCAACCTCTCCTATGTTGGTTTCGCGGTCGAGTCCCTGGTGTGTTGGGTACAAGGCTCCTGACAACTTGAAGTGGGGTCGTCGTGTATGGTATGTGTCCAATCGACCATCCAATGCCGAGTCCTTAACAAAGGCGATCTCTAGCGTTCGACATTGGCGGGACCCTGCGCCAACTGGCCATGCGTGGCCTGCCAGGGTCGAGGCCGGAAAATCACAGTCACTAACCTGCTCGCAGTTCATTGTTCATCGCCAAGGGTCTCGGCATGCTTCAGTACCCAGAAGAAATACTATTCGGAACAATTTGACTAAACTCCCAAGATGCGCTTTGGGACATCAAACTCTAGCTGTCACGCCTCGTGTTCACGTCCTGCCGCCTCCTTCTCACGCTGCGCCACTGCGATGAAGGTCACGAATCTCTGATCGAGTTCCTCTTATATCCTTCACTCAATCCTAAGAACTAGTTACGGGTTCCGAGTTCGTAGTCACTCCCAATAAATCTCAAGTGACATTGATGCGTCTAGACAGATGGGCGCCGGACGTGAGAAGATGGCCTTTTTTGGGCCCTCGCCGCTGGAGTGTCGGAGCTCGCTATCCGCGCCGATCTACAAATTCCCTCCCTCACCGATGAAATTGTTTTTTTTCTTGATGCAACCAGTTGCCAGGGAGAGCAATTCTCTCGAAATATTACAGATCGGAGGAACCAGATACGGGCCAAGTTCACCGACAACAATCGCGTCCTTCAGCCGACCAGCCAACGACTTCAACACCGGGTGGCAGCAAGCGCGAGCTCCCGCCGGCGGTGCTGTGTTCTACGCATCCTTTCGGCGTATGAGTGTCATTCAAGGTTCTGTTCCGAATGACTTGAGTTCGCGACAAATTTGGGCCCATTGTCGCGCGCCATGGGGTCACTAGACGTAACACGGTCTTCTGTAAGGTTTTAATATCCTTCGGCGCCGTGTTCGTTGGCGCTCATCCATGACGGTGTTGACATGAATGGCCAATACTATGAAGTTTCACCTAGAGAATAAATCAATTGTTCTCCTCAGGTTGCCAGTGGTTGTCACTGCTAGGTTGCCGTCATTGATCTATGTATTTTCTAGATAAGCAAAGGGACCCTACTTTCAGTACATACATACTACGAATATCAAATACTGTCTCGTGGAGTGGAGATAGGCTTCGCCACAGGCTGCCAACCTACCCGAGTTCCGGATATTACCAGGAGTGGCAATGCGGCATCGTACGATCGTCGGGATCTTGAGTTTACGCCCATTCGCGTCATCAATGCAATGCCAGGCAGCCCTCCATCTTATGTATTCCTTCTGTCAAGGAATCCAAATTTACATTCATGGATCGTCATTACTTATGCACAGGCTTTTTGCCTTAGATCCCGATGACCCTCCGAAAGGGGGGTGGTGATCCACGACGCAAACAATGCCAGTTTATCTAATTCCAGTTGGCGTTGCCTTCACAGGAACCGTGACGCAAGTATGTACTAGCGCTAACTCGGCCCAGCCATACTTATAAAAAGCAACCATTGTTCCCACTGATGCATCGTATACCTTCCGAGTCGTTGAAGGTATCCTTCTCTCTTCAATCATGGATTATATCACCATGATGTCGTCCTCGTTTCGTCCTGTCGACGACGACGTGGGCACTTGGAAGTACTATGCTCATCCCGAGACTAGTTGTTACTCAACGTATGTGTGCCGACCGCTCTACAAAGACCTGACCCGACCGTTTTGCCAACAGATTCCAACACTATGGTCCCGCTCCCGTTGTTTCGATCTCTCGTGCAGAACCAGAGTTTCGCTCTCTTCGCAACCCTCTGGGAATGGCCGATCTTTCCTCACCAAGCTACCCGAATCCATTACTCGACGAATCAACTACACATGATCCAGTGCTCCCTTCAGGCTTCGCGAACGAAGGACATTTCTATGATTTCCCCTCCGCCGATCATTCACCAAGTGCAACAACACCGGAAGCTCTTCCTTCACCTACTTCCTCCGCGCCACCGAACTCCTCCGTTACGATAGCGACGCTCCATTCACAAAACCCCTCAGAGCAACCCAACGTTGTACTTGGTGCTATAAGCACGTTTGACTATGACCAAGCTCAAGCTGCGATCGATCCTCATTCGACATCGGCCGCTTTCCACGGGGTTGAGGGACACGGCGGAACGCTCCCAGCGTTGCCGACTCCGCTTTCTACCCCGAGCCCCGCCCCGGACCCCTCAGATACCGACTACGTCTGTCAGTGTGTGACTGACGGGCAGACGTGTAACGTCTCGGTGAGGGGAAACACCCGAGCTGTCCGCGACCACCTCAAACTCGACCACGCGTTCCGCAGCGTGGGCAAGGACGTGGTGGCATGCTTCTGGGCAGGCTGCGGGAGTCTCCTACAGCGGGAGAATATCCCGAGGCATATCCTCACGCGGCACTTTCGCGTGCGGGTGAACTGCGAGGAGTGCGGTTTATGGCTCTCTCGCCCTGATGTCCGGTTTAGTCACGCGAGGGTGTGTCCTGCGAGGCGCCGGACCGCTTCGCTGCTCAGCTCTAGCGCAAATGCGCGTTGAGCATCTATAATATATATGTGTGTGTCCTCACTGCTACTCAAGCACATGGTAATATGGCCGGGTTCTCGACTCTACACTTTACGGTACATACATAATGCCGAGCACACTAGACTGCATGCTTATTCTATTCGTACCTCGTATCCATTTGTTGTCGTCGTCCAGTTATTATTAGCTAATGCGAATCGGATTGTGGAGTAGGCCATCTGCGATGGCCTGTTCGCAGCGTAGAGCTTGGATCTGACGTCGAGTCGAGAAGGCCTGTAGCGTTATGAACATCCGTTTTTGTCTCATTTGAATACCACAAACGACAATATGCGTCTATCGTGCTCTGTCAATGATGCATTTGAACTAGGAAAAGGGGGAGATCAGACGACACCAACCTGGATTTCTTCAAGTAAGTAGTAGTAGGCGGTCCCACTAGTAACTTGGTCCAACCAAACCAAGATT
>JBBPTC010000934.1:0-10158 GCA_038093955.1 Boletus albobrunnescens
CAATCATCCTTGTCATGCGATTGGGAAACCATTCTCCAGAAACTTGAGGTACGCACAGTCCGATCTGCATACCAACGCTACTTCGATTGGTACCGGAACCGTAAAAGCCCTGGTAGGACTTGTGAGGGCAGGGGGGTGATTAAGGGGCGGAAGAAGGACAACGTTTTGTCGGTTGACGTCTTGGATACCCCATCAGCCGGGAGCTCCAGAGTTCTGAGTGTGCAGGAGCCAGCTCGCTCGATCCGACCCTCTTCCGTTCAGGGTCAGCGCAAGAAGGCTTCGCACAAAAGGGGGAAGCCCAAAGCAAGGAAGGGACGATCTTGAGCTTCGTGACGGCGGTGATTATTTATTACGCATGTATGACACCGCTCCTCGTGTACTGTACACGGTTCCCGAGTATGTACGAAGGTGACTGGTACCGCTCAACCATGTAAACCCCGGAGCCGTTGTCATCGGTCGCCGTTGATTGCGACCAATGGCGGCAACGTGGGTGGTGTTTCATCATAACGGGGCCCGTTGGCCTCCTCGGGACAACTTGCTGAGCACTCGCACACCCTCCCGCGACTTGTCTCGAGCCCAACAGCTCGTTCGACACCGCCGCCCACCACATGCACGTATCATGCGATGTCAACTAGCCCAAAGGCTCGTTCAACACACCAGCCGCATCCACGTCCCCCTGTGCCGTCGACGCACCACGCGCATCCCCACGCCCTCTCGCACCGTTCACGAGCCAACGACTCGTTCAACGCACCACCCGGTGAGCGCGCGCACCTAGAGGCAGCGACTTACCAAATCGGGCGCCTGCAAAGGTGAGACGAAGAACGCTCACAACGACAATCCAGTCACGAAGTGCTTGTCATTGAGCAGGACCTCTGTTCGATCCTCTTACTCTCGCACGCGGCAGCGGTATGTAGGGCATCGCGATGGATGCATCCCATACAAGTGTCTTCGACCCCCGATCCACCCACCCAGTAATCCGAATTGATAGTACGCTCCGTGGTACGAGTCGCGCTCATCCAATCTCCACGTTCAGCTACCAGTTGTAACCTATAGCACACAATGAACTAGATTGTTCGTATAAACGAGTATCACGAACCTGTTAATATCCTCCGAGCGTTGTTTAACTTCCATACGTACTTCCTTCTCCGCTCCATTGGATAGCGCGATTGCAGAGAGTTGTCCGGAGTGATATTCTGCGCTCGCGGCCGTGGCCACCGCCGCTGTTCTATACGAAACTTCTCCTTTGGATTTATCACCCTCAAAGGATGCTTTGCCATCACGAGGCAAGACAGAGATACGGCACGGAGGGGCGGAACTCTGCACACGACAGTAATCAAATCCGCACTCCGCACCCGAATTATATTTTTTGAAGGCTGACCGCCGCCCGTTTCAAGATACCAACTGGAAGTCCCGTTCCTGAAACCAAGGGTCATACATAGAGAATTGATCCAGGTGAACAGACATACGTAGTCGCCGAGAATGTAGATGTACTCCCCCACAAGCGAAGTGATTCGACAGAAGATTCACACTGCTCTTCCGACACGATAGATCCAAACACGAGACTGGCCGCCACGATTCCCATACAACTCCATGTTGTCGCGATTCCTTCTCATCAGGTCGGCAGGCCCGCCCCTCGGTCTCGCTCTGTGCCAGAATAAGAGGTGGTTCAACAATCGACTGAGTGGAACTTCTGCCCGATGGCTTACTCCTGCCCCCACCACCATCAAACCTCATCGGAAAACTGGAACTAAGCCACTCACGAAGACTTCTTATCTTTCGTCAGCTGGCGCTTCTCGACGTCACCTACATCCTGCGCAGCTACATTGGAATTCATGCTTTCGACCCTGACTTGCTTCACGTTCTCCTGAGTTAACGGAATCCCGCAGACGGACGCCTCAGTGACCTTTTCATGGGTATCCTTGTGTACGGTGGAAGCCTCGGTGGAATGCGTTACATTAATTTTATCTGAACCTCGGATATCAAAGCGCCTACTAAAGAGATTGGCCCGAGATATCCAGATGATAAATATGAATACTCGCCTGTGCCTTGCGATTGTCCTCTTTCACGTTCATGGTCGCCAAGAGTGGAGTTTTCATCATGCGAGGCCTTCATAGGTATATCAATACACAACCCAGCTAACATCCTACAACACGTACCTCCCTTTCGACACCAACAGCATTGAACATGGTGGGAGTACGAGGCCTCCGAGTCTCTAGAGTTGTAGAATGGTGTTGTCAAAGTTGCGTTTCTGCTGTGGCTTGGTTAGGCCACCGCGCTCTCGGTTGATGGTCCTGAACTACCCACAACGGTTTTATATCCGCCTCATCCCAGCAAAGTGTCTACATCTTCCAGGATCACCGATACGCTGCATCTCTTTCCCCGCGTCGTCTTGGATATATGAAGAGCATCAAGGAGCACGAGATTTAGAGGCAGTCGTTTGAGTTGTTATGCGCATTCGACGAGGTCGTCAGCTTGGGTTATCGGGGACATGCCAATTCTGATGCAGGTCTGGTGCGTGCTTTGGGGTGGAGTCGCACGAGGAGAAAATGCAAGAAAGCATTGTACGGGTAAGCATCCCCCACTCACAAAAAGGAGTGCTCACACGTCGCAGGACAAAAAAGCCGAGGCAAAAGAAGAACTCAAATGTCAGGCACGTCAGCTCGAGATGCAACGCCGAGAGCAACAAAAATGGGCTGCGGCTTCGGGAGGTGGTGGTGGCATGACAGGTTATGCACCAGGATACGGCGCCCCCGATGCACCGGGTGCATGCATGCGGCGTCGCCAGCGCCCCGTTTCAAGACTGGCGGTATGAAACTCGAGAGCAAGAAAACGAGACAAGTAGAATTCAATTGCTCGATGCCTCCAGGAACTAACTACATGACGACGCGTTCGTATCTATGCTCTCAAGGCCATGGAGCGAATTGCGCCATTTCGACTTGCAGAAAAATGGGACAACGTGAGTCGTTTCATCAGATACCTTCATTTGATCGTGGCTCCGACACCCAACTACAACAGGTAGTCCTTTTGTTAGGTAAGTATATGCAGTCATGAAAGGCTTCTGAGCAATCTTTCTGATGGCATTCAGAGTCGTCTGTTCTGCGTCCGAATGCCAACCGCGTTCTATTAACGACCGAGTAAGGCTACCCCTCCTCGTCCGAGAACGTCTTCATGATTGTCTTGTTCAGCTTGACTTCCGCTGTTCTCCAAGAAGCGTTGGAACCCTCGGTAGCACTTGTCGTGTCGTACCACCACCATATTCGAGCCCCTTGCATCTCTTACCCTCCAAAATTTACTTCAATCATCCCTCCTTCGTCTCGCAGCAGCAGGCATGTCTGTGTACTCGCCACACACACGGCGCTCGATAGTGTGCACGAGGGTATCGACGATTGGCAAGCCCGTTGCGCTGGAAATCACGGAGATGCTAGCACATTAGGATCCGTGAACTTCTCGCTTCTTGGTGAAGCCAAAGGCGACGAAGTCGGAGTTGGCAGGCTGCTTACCCTCCAGGATCTGACATTGATCGAGGAGCTTGTCTGGAGGTTCAAGAAATACCTCCAACCCATACGGTAAGCAGGCATACCTGATCCTTTAAAACGTCCGTCAATGACGTCGGCATCTTCGTCCGCCCCCTCTATCCGTGCCTTAGCTTTTGGTTCCGTCGCGTTTGATCCCGGATGGCGATCTACGGTGCCTGCTCATTCATTCCTCCCGTTCCCGATTCATGCATGCAAAGTCGACGTCGGACGCCGGTGGTGCCACGCGAGGTACGAATGGTTGTGATATGCGTGGGCTCTGGTGGTTTATGTCATCGATGCGGACGTCCATTTCACTGGCAAGTGTCCCATGTATGTATGTCTTTTTGCATTCCAGTGCCGTCTCACTGTGCGTCATGCATGTCGCTTACGGCATTCTTGGTCCCTTGCGACCGCCTTGCCATGTCTTCTTGACGATATTATCATGCAAAAATTATCCATACTAACCTGTTTGGGTGTAGCACAAGGTCTTGGCAGCAGTGGCAGCGGGGAGGTACGTCGTCTTTTGTGAGACTCCAGTACCATATGGCACATTGCTTTTGACACGTCTGCAACTTCGGGCGGGTCATGGAACATGTGGTGCACTGAACTTGGGATGTGTCCCTGATTTGGACCTCGTCAGTGACAAGAAAAAGAAATTGGATTCGATATTCCATTCATGATTGTGTTGACATTGCCTTCGAACCCTTTGATGTATATTCCTCCGTCAAACCCTTCCTCGCTGACAAGCCCATGTTGGAGAAAATGGAAGGAGTGCTTCGATCAATCGCTTTCACTCCCATGTTCCGGGCCGATCTGGACATGTCCCTCTCACCAACCTACGTGACGCTATGTGGCGCGGTGAGAGGGAGAAAATGAATGCCAACCCTGCCCGTCGTAACGACACGCTTGGACTGGTCGAGTTTGTCAACGACGACAGTGACTTTTCGATCACGGTGCTTCCTATTTATACAGACGCCATGAAGTTGGCGAAGGAGAAAGACCCATTCGTGATGCTATCTGGACTTACTGGCGGAATTTTTGAGAAGCCCATAACTCATGTAAAAATTAATTTTTTGACTAAGAACCCTTTTCCCCCGTGGTGCTCGAAATGATCGACGATAACAGTCACCCAACTGCAAGCGTCCGCAACCACTTTCACTAGGTAAAATTCTCGCGATCCCTCCCTATGGCGTTGATGCGCCTCAGGACACGCTCGATTTCTTCATCCTCTTGTTCATCGTCATACGGATGAAGTGCATCACCCACTCCGCTGCTCGCCAGCATCGTCTGATGTGCTAACCTCACCTCGCACTGCAGATCATCTGCAATGAGGTGAGAAGCAACGAGCGGCACTAGGATGTAACGGGAGAACCGAGAAAGACCGAGGGGCGAAATTCTGTAACTGGGTTGATTGTGAACTCCGACAATTTGCAGCAGCACCGTCTCAATGATGGCAGCGCCCTTTGGTCCATAGCTACAGGTGAGAGGTGTAAAACACAAACACGCCGCTTCGCAGGACGTGGTAAAGGACTCACTATCCAGGGCGTGCCTTCCGGTAGATCTCCATTGGTGCGTTTTTCTTCCGCGCCAATTTGTCGTACGTCCGTCCGAGGCCTGTCTTCTCCAAGCCGTCGAGAATTGCCTCGTGAACGATGCACTGAGCACGTGCAGCAGGGTCTTGAATAACTTCGAGGATATATTTCTCCATGGCAAAGGTACGAGCCGCCAGTTGCTGCCAGGAAATGGAGATAGGCCATCCCAAGCACCGTGCCTCCTTCACCTTCTCGTGGTATTGAAGTGAGTTCCTGATCTGCCTGCATATCTCTACTGAAAGCCTGACGAAGTCAATCGTATCGCGACTGCCGTACTTGCGAACCAGTTCCTCCGCGCGATCAATCATCCCAGCGAGTCTTTGCGAGGGATTATTTGGAATGGGGTCCATGCAGGTATCAAGGGGGCATTTGGTGAGGACATCTGAAGTGTTTTCATCCGAGAATTCGTCCTCCAAGCATTGTCTCTAAATACATGTTATTACTGCCGTTCTTGCAGGTGTTACTACCCACCCACCTCTCCCTGTGGTGGCCAGCTCGGCCGAGGTCCGCGGTCGCGCGGTTGCTTTGCGTGGTCTGTTTGGTGACCATGCTGCCGACTTGGAGAAATTGTGGGATAGGACGTTGCGCGCGTTCCTTGCCCATTCTGGATGAGACTCGTCGCTTGCTCTCGTTGAGCGGGCATTCCGTGGACAGCCTAGCAATATTTGTAAGGATAGATATTACTGTTGGTTCGGCGGTGACTTACATTCTTTTTCTGGTCGGGGGCGCTGGCCACCAGAGGGAAAGGTTTTGGTTTCGGAGGGCATCTTTGCACTCGGGTGTGAGCACTCCCAGTTTGAAGACACCGAGAATTGGAGTTCCCTGGGCTCCAGTCACGGGGAAGTAAGATCACAGTCTTGCTCAACTCGGAGCGACCTCCTAATCCCTCAAACTTTCCTAGTCTGTATGGTCTAATGATGTAGCGCGGTTGGACACTGCCTCTTCGCGGGCGCGGGATTTCCCTGTGCTCTACATTATAATGATAATGCAGTGAATTCCACACAAACCACCGTGGATCAGGACAAACAGGACATTTATACGACAAGATGGGGACTAATCCGGGGATTGAGTCCGAAACAGTCGCAGGAAGGTCAAACGTGACCACGTTCTCCGGAACGCCATGCGAGGTAAGCAGATGCGTGGCTATGAGCTGGCATAACTCTTTCTTCTGTTTGCGAGTGCCAGGTACGTCCAGATCGTCTTGGTGCTTTTTGGTGATGTGGTGGCGGAGATATCCGGGGGGGTATATTTGCTGACATTTCTCGCAAACGAAGCCGTAGGGTCCAAAGTACATCCCTAGTTTACGCAGGATGACGCACTTTGTAGTGGGAGTAGCTGGACAATCCGCGGATGAGTCTACATGAAATTCCTCAGCACAATGCGGGACGGAGCCGAAGAAAGATTGAGAAGGAAGAGCTGGGCCTGGCATCCCGACAGGGTACTCGGTGGTTCCTCGCATGCGATCCTGCTTCTGGGAAGGACCCCGCCGAGATTCACCATCTTTCTTGAGCCGTTTGTTTCCTAGAGAAACCGAACGCGATGCAGACAGGTGATGGCTATCCCGTTCATCCGATTCGAGTCCGGCGTCTAAATATTGGAATTCTTCGCCACATCCATCGCCAAAGCCATGTCCGCAATCGGAATTTCCACAAAGGCTCCCTTCGTCTTCGTCAGAGTCTTGCTCCTGGTCGTTCCAACCGTCCTCCGAGTCAGACGAGAAAGGAAGCTCCTTTGATACCGAATGAGGTACGTGGGGAGGGGATAGCCCATTATGCAATGAAGGAGTAAACAGTGCGACGAGAGGGGAAGATGGGACAGTGGGCGACGATGGAGGGAGAGTAAGCGGCGGGGATTGGGAAAGCTTGAGGCTAGAGGAAACTGGGGGCGATGGAGAAGGGGGACGTGAAGGCATGGCTGGTTTGAGGCTGGGAATCAGAACATATGCCATGATTGTTCGACGATGGGAAGAAGGCATCATCTGGGTGCAGAAAAGAGCAGGATTTCTTCTCACTGAACGACAGGCTGGTGGGCACCGTGGGGGTTCACGTCGGTTAGTGGCAACCAGCAGAGGAAAATCGAGCGCCGGGGTGACAGTACCTGCTGCTGGGGCCCTTTACTTGGCCTCGCTTAGCCACGTTTCTCCATTGAGAAAGCCAACGGGGTCTGGAAGCTACAAGAGTTGAGTAGGCGAGCTTTGTTCGGGAAAGGCAAGAAAGTGACCAAGAGTTACACCAACGGCGGGAAAAAGGGTGCTCAGCACAGCCAATCAGTTGCGTGACGGGGTGCAAGCTATTCCAAAACCTACTCTTAACGTGAGCAGCCCCGATCAATGCCTTCGATCGCGCCTAGAGCCCGAAACATTCGGAAGTCAAAGAGAAGACAAAATTAGGACTAGTACTTCGCTTTTCGGAATGCTTTTCATGTCTCAGGCTTTCCTGGTGCGATCCGCGGGTGCGTACCTAACCGCAACAGGGCGGTGTTGCTGATGTTACCGGCCACGGCAACCCCATTACACGCGATACCTTGCAACGAATAGGCTTTGTTTCCAGGGTGGCTGAGCAGGCGAGGAATGGAGTCTTGTGAACTCTCTGACATTCGTGGTTAAGGAAGAATGACAAAAAACGAGCGAGGAGCAATAGCTCGACTATCGGACGTACTGACAAGAAAACCTCTGCTTAGCTCTGCTCAGCTCAACTGGAAGCCCAGGGCCACCGCGCAACTATGGATTGACACCGTGAGTGACCCTAATCGACGCAGCACCCGATGCAGAAAGTGAGAGCGATGTTAATGAGTACGCGACTTGACATCGATTCGAGTGAACACTACCACTGCGGTCTTGCGTCAGACGAGGCCAGAGGTTCTAGACCCATCTCGCGAATCAGTGGCATGCAGGATCGAATACCGTCACCCCGGAATGTAATCTAGCGGGAAAGACAATCATCATCCAGGGTCGGTGATGCAGTCGTTTCTGATCGAACCTACTCCATAGAAGGACTCAACAGGCATCCCGCCCAGAATCACGCTTGCATAATAAAGTCACGATGACGAGAAAACATGAGGTGAAGCACGGATGACATCGAACGTACGGCGATAGAGGAACCGGAGCTGGAATTCAATATTCAAGACACCGACCCGACCTTCGACTTTCCGGCGCGGCAGATTCCTTCAGAATCCTGGCACTTCCTGCCGCTGCCTCCAACAACGGGGCCATGCGACCCTCAGCAACATACGTCACACCTCCGGGAATTCTAGTATACCAACCATGGCCAATGGTCCCCCAGCTTTATTCACATAGGTAAACCAAAGTGCTGTTGATTCGGATTATCTTCACTCTCCTCGTTTCCCCGTCCTCACTGTGTCGCCTCCTTCTTGAAGTCCCACCCTTCTCTACACTTGAAGTATGTCTTAGTGTCGCCCTCTAACTGTATCTTCACTGACCCGAGCCATGATGTGGTCTATTACAACTCTCGGGGTGTTGGGAAGTCGACTGGGTGGCCCTTCGACGGAGGGTAGCGCGTCCATGACGTGACCTTTATCGTGCGCCACCTCCAAACGTGTCTGTACACCTCGAGTTCTAACTGGATTGATAGGGATACTCTCGTGGTCCGCTGCTGTGTTGGCCTTGCCCATCAAGACCTATATGCCAAGGGTGCTGTTGACCATGTTTAACTCAGAAATATACTCATGACTTTGCTGTGTGATGCTCGCGTCCTGTCGCTCGTCATTCATAGAAACCGGGATGTATTTAGGAGCCAGCACATACGAGACTGGACCGAGTCACGGTCGCTCAAGACAACAGAGGGTCCCTCAGCAGAGCTGAAGATCGTGACTGATGCATTTGCGCTATCCCGAGACCAGAACGATTGGGGAAATGGGAATGCTATGGTCTGCACCATGTTGATAGAATGACGGAAGCGTGGATGAAGTATGTTGATTGCGTTTGTGGTTGTGCTGTTACTTGTGGTAGCGAGGGACTTGTCGGGAGCGAAGCATTACTCGAGCCAATAGAAGGTTCTGTGATAACGGGTACCGGGAGGAAGAATGGAAAATATATACAGGTTCACAAATGCTGGAGGCGTACAACAGTGGCATCGGAACAATCAGTGAGTCAAGGACAGACCTACCAGTCTCCCCTGGCTGAACCGGGCCGTGAATACTGTCGACTCTCGTCTTGGCAACGACATTGAAGACAAAGCTGTGGTCTAGAAATGGCTCATCAACCATGGTATAGTCACTACAACCGGATGGACTCACCTTGACTTCCCATCTTTCCGGCCACTTTCCAACAGCAAACGAAGGTAGTCTTTGCTTGAGTGAGGTTCGTAGGTGGCAAGAAAAAAGGGAGTGGGTACAACGTTGGTAGCATTGAGTCTAGGAAGAACCAGGCATCAATGAACGGCCAAAAGCTCGGACGTTGTAAAAGACAAGCCCCCACTTCAATCATTGAGACAAGTGAGTAAAATGGGGGGGAGTCAACCCGGAGAGGCCGCATCAACCACCCTCGTTTTGCCTAGCCTAGCTAATCCATCTAGACTGCTTGTGGGGAAAAAAGGGGATACGCCTACCTATGGCACAAGTATGGAGACACAACACGTGACAGCACGTGACGACTCCCACTGCCTGTGATACAGACTGAGCGCTAACGAGAGGAGACAAATCAAACCACTATGCTATATATCAACCTAACCAGTCAAGTTCACCTCTCCCGACATGCCCAATCTTTCACCGTCGCCTAGGTGGTTTTAATTGACATTACAACAGGCGACGTTACTACAGTGGCACTCAATATCTCGGTGCTGATCGATGATCCAGGGCCGCTTTCAACCACCCTCCCGAAGGCAAAGGAAAACAGCGCAAAAGGCGCGCTCACGTCGATGCGTGCGTTCACCTCCCCGCCGTTGATGTTGCCACGACTATGTCGGCTCGTGCCTAAACCGTCGCAGGCGCGGGCACACCGATGTGCGTGCCCTCTCGCTCAGTTGTACCCGGTCCCACACCACGTTGTCGTCGAACCCCCGCCTGTTCGCCTCCCACCTCTCGTCTTCGCCGCC
>JBBPTC010000936.1:0-10146 GCA_038093955.1 Boletus albobrunnescens
ATCAATGCCATCTGCCTTCCAAAGCCTAAGAGACTCTTCCTTGAAGAATCTCAAAAATGCATACAAAAGGGGCAATGTTTTAAATGCCATCAAAAAGGACATGCCTTCTATGACTGCAAAGTCAAGTCCCAGAAACTCTTCTAGCCAAAGAAGACCAAGGAGAAAGTCCAAAAGGTGAAGAAGGACAAAGAAGACAAAAGATTGTGACAAACAAATTGAGGACACAGTAGGATGTGTTCAATTTGAAAAAGATTTTTGAAATAAAGGCCTCTATTGACATGAGTACCCTCCTCCCCTTCTTTAATGTACACTCTTGTACTTGTATTTTCCAAGTCAAAATCTCTTCAGATTCCAATACAAGTAATTGACCCCTCGTATGTTATGAAAGTCATCAACACCCATGCTCTAGTTGATAGTGGCACTGATATTTTCTGCATTGACTTTGGATTTGTCTGAAAACAGTGTTTACCCACCATTCATTTACCAAAACCAATCTTCATCCAAAACGTTAATCAAACAATCAATAAGAAAGGCCAGATCTGCTTTACCTCTGACCTTTACCTTAACATCAAAGGAATAGCCCCAAAGGTGACCTTCTATGTCATGGACCATGGATCTAAGAATGTTATTCTCAGGCTCCCCTGGCTAAAGAAAGCCAACCCTTCTGTCGATTGGAAGTTGAATACCTTTACTATTGATGAGTTCACAAATGAATCCAAAGGACTCTACCAATTTTACACTTCCAACACTCAGTCTAACAACACCCTTTTGAGTCAACGATGCCCTCCTCCTTGACACACTATGATCAAAGCCACTACTGCTGATCATCTTGAAAAGTTTATCAGACATGAATTCGAAAACGAATACATCCAAAGGGCCCACAATGTTTACACCTGTCACCAGATCATATGATTTGGTTCTCGTTTTGCTCCTCTAGGCTCTCCTATCATTGCCAAACTTACCTCCACCATGGAGTTAGCAAAAGAGGCTGACAAAAACAAGAAGGAAACTATCCTTCCCCCTGAATACCAAGAGTATGCTTCTGTTTTCTCAAAGGAAGCTACTGACCACATCCCACCTTTCCGACCTTATGATCATGAGATCAATCTCAATGAATCTTTTAAGCTGAAGATTGGGAAAATCTACCCCCTTGCTCCTAAAGAAAGGAAAGCAACAGATGCTTTCATCAACAAAAACCTTGCTTTTGGAAAGATCTGTCCTTCCAACTCTCCGCAAGTGTCTCCCTTCTTCTTTGTCAAAAAGAAAGATGGCAGTCTTCACCCCTGCCAAGACTACTGCTATCTAAACAAACATACTATTCACAATGCTTACCCCCTTCCTTTGATCTCCAATCTTGTCAACAAACTCAAGGACACTAAAGTCTTTACCAAGTTTGATGTTTGATGGGGCTATAACAATGTCTGCATCAAAGATGGACACCAATGGAAAGCCGCTTTCATTACACATCATGGCCTCTTCAAACCAATGGTTATGTTCTTTGGCTTGACCAATTCCCCTGCAACATTTTAACGTTTTATAAATAACTCATTCAGAGACATGATCACTGAAGAATGGCTTGTCATCTACATGGATAACTTCCTTATCTTCTACCCTGACCAGGCTACCCATGAAGAGCACACGAAATGTGTTCTCCAATGGATGCAAGAACTCCACTTGCACTTGAAATTATCCAAGTGCAACTTCACCACCAAGGAAGTTGAATATCTTGGTATGATTATCCACCCTGGTGAGATCGCCATGAACTCTGTTAAGCTCAATAGCATTGCCAAGTGATCTACCCCAGAGAAAGTCAAGGATGTATGCTCCTTCCTTGGCTTTGCTAACTTCTACCATTGCTTTATCCCAAATTACTCCACTGTCACATGCCCACTCATTGATCTCACCAAGAAATCCCAGGCCTAGACCTGGACTTTCTCCTGTTAGAGTGCTTTTGATTGTCTCAAAGCCCTCTTCCTCATACAACCTGTCCTTCACTTTCCTGATGTCTTAGCACCATTCGCCATTACCACTCATGCCCGAAAGTAAACCTCTGGAGCTGTTTTGCTTCAAGCTGATGTCAATGGTGAGTGGCATCCCTGCTCTTATCTCTCTGAATTGTTTTCCCCTGCAGAGAGAAACTATGACATCTATAATCACAAACTCCTTGTGATCCTCTATGCCCTCAAAGTATGGCACCACAATCTTCTTGGCTCCGCTTTCCCTGTTCAGGTCTTCATAGACCACAAAAACCTGACTTACTTCCATTCTGCCCAGCACTTGAACTGTTGTCAAACACACTGGCTTCTTGACCTTGCAGATTTCGATCTCAAGATCACTCATGTTCCTGGCAAAGACCTTGTTGCTCCTGATGCTCTCTCTCATTGTCTGGATCTCCTTCCTCCCTCCAATGATGACAACCAAGAAACTGTCCTTCTTTCCCCCTCTCTCTTTGTCAAAATGATTAATTGAAGAAGGATAACCTTTATCTTTCCATCCTCCAATCCCTTGACAAGGACCTCCTCACTCCTTTCCATTCCCAACTCTCTGACTGGCAGCTTCACAATGGCATTCTCCTTTACCTAAATCGCATTTACATCCCTTCCACCAAGGGCCTCTGCTGTTTCCATTGTTGCCTATTACCATAATCATCCTTCCACTAGCCAACCTGGCTTCTTGAAAATGTGTCAGCTTATCTCTGCTGACTACTGGTGGCCTGGCCTCGCATCCAATGTCTATTCCTTTGTTTCTAGCTGTGCTGTTTGCCAGTAGAACAAAAAAAACACCCATCCAACCTCTCCTCCTCTTCTCCCCATTTTCTCATTAGCTACTCATCCTTTCCAGCAGATCTCCTGTGATCTTATTACAGATCTCCCTTCCTCTGCTGACTTTAATTCTCTTTTGGTTGTGGTCAACCAAGGGCTTACTAAGGGGGTGATTCTCTGCCCTACCAAGAAAACCTACACTGCTGAAGGAGTAGCATTCCTCTTTTTCATGAAAGTTTACTCTTGATTTGATCTCTATAACAAAATCATCTCAGACAGAGGTCCTCAGTTTGCCTCAGCCTTTACCAAAGAGCTTGGGAGAATCCTCGGATATGATCTCTCCCTCTCTACTGCATACCACCTACAGACTGACAGTATGTTACAATTAGAGGGTAAGTCCTAGGATCTGTCCACTGCATTCTCTCCATACCACTTTGCTTCCAAATGAGCTTCCACTTGGAATCACCCATGAAACTCAGTTTCTTAGTCTTCATAGCATTTTTCCTGACTACAGACGTCTTCTCTCCACATGGGTTTCTTTTATAGCCCAGATGTCTTGTCCCTTCCCAGATATGGTATGGCTGTGTGCAGAGTCCCACAACTCCTTTTGACTAGTATATGCTGACCCTGTTTTGGCTAAAACAGAGTTTCGCTCCCTCCTAAGTGGAATAGTAGAATGCGGAATACTATGGAATTCCAATTTCTTTTGTAGATATGAAGCTCCACCTCCACAGTTATCTTTCTTGACATACAGCCACACTATTATACCAGTATATATACCAGATTCTCATGTACTATAACACCAAGCTAGTTCTATGCAATCAAGTGTAGTTGCTATGCAATCCCCAGAAGACCTTGAGAAAGTGACCTCATGTCTGCTCAAGTTCCTCTCCATTAGAAGTGTCCTAGTGACTGCTAACCTCTCAGAACTTTCAACCTGCAAACTATGCTTCCGCATTACATAGTGAAACTGAATGGGTAAACCAAGAAATCAAGACTTATCTGTGCATCTACTGCAGAAACAACCCCCACCACATGGTCCAAATCCATCACCCATGTGGAATTCACCCACAACCACCACCCTCACTCTATCACTGGCAAATCTCCATTTTTCCTAATAATGGGATATGAACCCCAAGCCCTTTCTGATATCATTGCCTTGTCCAACCTTCCTGTTGTTGAAGAACAGTTG
The DNA here is from genome assembly GCA_038093955.1 of Boletus albobrunnescens. NCBI lineage: Eukaryota > Fungi > Basidiomycota > Agaricomycetes > Boletales > Boletaceae > Boletus > Boletus albobrunnescens. The sequence continues at coordinate 3,955 of JBBPTC010000936.1, forward strand.
AAATCCCTCACAGCCACCTGAAACAAAGCCCTCACTGCTCATGAACTTGCTAGACAAGTCATGGCCTCTTATTCTTGTAAATCCTTTTCCCCATTCCAGAAGGGCAATAAAGTGTGGCTAGAAGCCCACAATCTGAAACACCACATCATCCATCAAAAGTTAGCTCCAAAGTGAGAAGGACCCTTCACTATCACAAAGGTTTTATTGTTTATTACTTATCAACTTCAACTTCCACAAATGTGAAAAATTCACCCCATATTCCATACTTTCCTCTTATCACCCTATTACAAAAACATTGTCCATGGGAAGAACTTTCCTGTGCCACCTCCTGACCTGATTGATGGTGAAGAATATGGAATTGAGCAGATATTATGCCACCACAGAACTCCAACTTCCTACTTCTTCCTGATCTGATAAAAAGAATATTTGACCAAAGAAGATTCCTGGGTTCCTGAATGGAATCTCAAAAATACAATGTCTGCCCTCAAAGAATATAAAAAGCTCCATCTGTCTACCTTTCCTTTCTCGCCCCCTTTCTCTCAAACCACCACCAAGAACAAAAACTGTCACTAAAAATAATGTCTTCCATGTCCAATCTCTATGAGTCTTCTTTCTTCTCTTCTGACACAGCCCTAGTCACTGAATCTTCTGTTACTGTAGACACCCCTCTGCCTCCTAGTGGAACTACTCTTGCTGCCAAAGAAGACCTCCCCCCTGTCTCCCTGGCTATCATGTCGTCCCCTCAGATATTCATCTATGCCCCTGCCATTCCCATTATATCAGTGGATGTTCTACTCTTTGCTCACTGTCTGGTCAATGATTTTCCAGATGACAACCAAATCTACTATCTCCATTTCTACTTTAGGGACTTGGAACTTACAGTTCCTATCAATGTCCATTTCAATATGGGGTAGGTGATGAAGTTTCTCCTCCACCCAGCCCAACAGCCAAGACTGACCACAACAATATGTTGTATTGGTGTAATGCAAAAGCATAGTTTTTGTTGTGTTTTGAATGGAAGTCAAATGTCAGCAGTCACGAAGACACTTCTGACAAGAAGGAGCTTCAAGCAGAACTTCTCAAGTCCTTTGGGAATTGTATAGAATCTTTACTTATATTGCATAGAACTAGCTTAAGGCTAATAGTACATGGGTTCTCAGTATATATACTTCTGAGAGTGGAGGCTGTGTGAATGAAAGGGGAATATGGAGACAGAGCTCTGTGTCTACAAAAGGAATTGGAATCCCATAGATATTCCACATTCCACTATTCCACTTATAAGGAGTGGAACTCCATTTATGTCAAATGGAGTCAGCACAGGAAAGATCTAAAAGGAGTCACAGGACTCCATATACAGCCTTACCTGTAACTGGAATGGATACATAACATCTGGGTTGTGAGAGAAGCCCATGAGGAGTGAAGGCATTCATAAGAGAAGGAAAGCATGGTTAAGAAGAACTGGCCCCCCAAGGGTGGTTCCAAGTGGGGGCCCACTCAGAGGCATAGTGTAAAGGAGAAAATGAAGTAGACAAGTCCTAGGACTCACCCTCTAACTGTAACATTACCCCCCTCTGACATTCAAAGACACCATCTTGGACCTCATTCAAATTCCTCCCCCTTGTTGATAACATAATCAGTGAGATTGAATGAGGAGTCATCTTGAAAGGGGCATTCTCCTAAGTCGTGGCTGTGTTCCCCACAGGAACAACAGATTCTCCTCAGGCAGTGGTACTGCAAGTGCTCTGGCATAGTGTAATGGCAGACTGGGCATGTATAGTGGGGGTAGTCTGGGCAGAGATGTCTGCGTTGGTTGCATGTGAAACATCTTGGTTGGTGCTGGGGGTAAGGCATTGGTGAGGGGAATTGATCGACATTGATCAGGTTGGTTTCAGTGCCTGAGTCAACAAACATTGTTTGTGATGGCATCATTCTAGAATGGGCTCTATGTAGTGTAGTTTGTATCCGATGGGAGGAGGCAAGGCCTCTCCTGAGAAGTATTGTCTGGGTCCTATGATGACAGGGGCGAGAGGGTGTTGGAGTCTCAGGATGAGATCTGACTAGAAGAGGTTCTGGGAAGGGGAATTTAAGCTGGGATGAGGGGTATGCTGGTGAGGAAGGCCAGGATGTCTTGCTCAGAGTCAGGAGGCTGGGAGCAAACTTCTCCAGTAGCTCCTTCAGCGTTATTGGATGTAGTTCCAGTAGGAGGGATATCAACACCTAAATCAGCTGGGAATGGTAGAGGGGGGGTGGTGGACTTAGAAAGGAGGGTGGATTCATCAAAAGGGGAGTTCCAGTCGTCAATATTCCAAGAGTTGATGGAGGGGTCATTAGAGAGGTAGTAGAGTCAGTTATGGAAAGATGGGGCATTAAAGATGGGATGGAGGATAGGGAATACAAAGAGTTGGGGCAGATTCTTCCCATCCTATGTTGATCCATGGCATTGAGGATGGTGGCTTTGGCTTCAGCAAGGGCTTGCCCTATGGCATGGGTGTATACCTGGGTAAAATGTTTAGGAAGAAGCTGGATGTGGATGATTCTGGTGGTAGTATAGGCATGGAATATATATGTCCACGAGAGAAATGAGAGTCCCATTCCCAGAGAATTCTAGATTAAGTTGTAGAGCATCAGAGGCGACAAAGTTGCCCAGTAAGACAGCATAGACAATTCTTTAGCTTTGAAGAGGAAGTCAATGGAGGTGAAGGGGAATGCGAATATTGAATTCTGCAGAGACAATATTGTTGAAAGACATGGACATAGTGATGGATGTGGTTTCTTTTCTTAGAATAAGGGAAAGGCAAGGGAATTTTATTCGTTTAGGAGTTCCTTGGCATGCCCAAAGTTATTTTCTGGTTCCTGTGTATTCTTAAAAGATGGGTACCCTTTCCATTAACTAGAAAAGTCCAATGCTGTGTGGCTTCCCAATGAGATAGGATCTGTTTAATTTCAAATTCTTCTTTGCCATCTATGAGATCTAACAGAAGTGGAACAAAATTTGTTCCATGTTCTGCAGTTTCTTTGTATGGAGAGAGAAGAGAAGCATGGAAGGCATTATGGATCTTCAGTAGTTTTAGTTTATAGGAGACTGGAGAGATCACTTGTATTATTTTGAATGGTCCTTCTTATTGAGGGGTCAATTTTTGTGAAGGATAGTGAAGGTGTAGGTTGCATCCTTCTAGCTATACCTTATGCCCTACTTTCCATGGTTTGAAATGAGAGGTCACTTGCTGGGCCTTTTTGTGGGCTTCATATACTTCATTTCTGACCTTAGCCAATTTGGAAAGGCAAGTTTCTACTGCCAGGACAAAGATTTGTCCTAGGGAGGGGTATCCTTTGGGTTTATATCCCATCATCAGTGAGAATGGGGTCTTCTGGGTTATGGAATGGATGGACAAGTTGTGGTGGTATTCTGCCAGGATGAGGAGATCTGCCCACTTGGTGGGGTCTCCTTGACAGAATATTCAAAGGTAGGTTTCTAGTTTTTAGTTCATCTATTCAGTTTCTCCATTGGTTTGTGGGTGATAAGCAGAGGAGAGAAGAGGATCATAGTTTAGGAGTCTAGCTAATTCCAGTGCAAAGGCTAAGGCAAACTGTGGTTCTCTGTTAGAGATGACTTTGTTATGTAGACCAAATCGTTTGAAAACATAGTTGAGAAAAAAAGAGGTGATTTCTTTTACATTGATAGTTTTGTGGCAAGGGGCTAGAATTACCCCCTTAGTAAGCCCATGGTCAACCACAACCATGATATTGTCAAAACCCTGAAAAGGTGGGAGGTCAGTAATAAGGTCCATGGAATGGTGTTGGAAAGGGTGTTCTGCAGCAAGAGACAGAGAAGTAAGAGGTGGAGTGGTTAGGTAAGTATTGACTTTGTTTACTTGGCAGATGGCACATCCCTAAATATAGCAACAGACAAAGCCAGTGAGTCCTGGCCACCAATAGTCATGTTGAACAAGGTTGAGGGTGTGAAAGTATCCACCATGGCCCCCAGTAGAGGAATTGTGGAGAGAATTTTGGCATGCAAAGATTCTAGGATGTAGAGCTGATGTTTGTAATAAAGAAGTCCATTGCTAAAGTGCCAGTCCATTTTGTCACTCTTAGGGAAGGCAAGGGATCCATCATAGAGGTTCTGCAGCTGTTTTTCTGCTAAGGAGTCTATGGTGGAGGAGTATTTGATCTGGTTGGAGAGGTCAATGTCTAGCTTTCGTATGAAAGCATTTGGTAGAAGAATTTATCCTCAGTAGTATCAGGGGTGTCTTTCCTGGAGAAAGCATCAGCTGAGCCCATCTGAGAACCAGGGAGATGTTGGAAGATGAGATCAAAGTCTTGGAGGGTCAATAGCCACCTTGCCTATCATCTGGATAGTTTTCGAGGGTCTTTAAAGTAGGTGAGATTTTTATGGTCAGTGAGAATGGTGACTGGGTGTTCTGTTCTAGTAAGGAAGTAATGCCATTCCCCTAGGGCACGGATGATGGCTAGGAGTTCTCTGTCATAGATGTTATAGTTTCGTTCCATAGGAGAGAGTGTTCTGGAGAAGTAGGCACAGGAGTGTAGATCACCATTGGTGTTCTTTTGCATGAGGACAGCTCAAGAGGCAATGAGAGAAGCATCTGTTATGACATGAAAAGGTTGGGTGGTATTGGGCATGCAGAGGACTGGTTGAGAGCAAAATGCCTTTTTGAGATACTGAAAAGCTTCTTTCTATTCCTTTCTCCAATGCCAAGGGTTCTTTGTTTTGATGAGATCTAGGATTGGTCGGGCATGTTTTGAAAAATCAGGGATGAATTTCCAGTAGAAGTTGCAAAATCGATCTGACCCCTTTGACAGTCTTTGGGGCTTTCCAATCTTGGATGGCCTTTAGTTTAGTCAGATCCATCTTGATGAGTCCATGGTGGACAACTATCCTGAGAAACTCCACTTCCTCCACATCAAAGTGGCATTTCTCTAGCTTTATCCCAAGGTGATTGTCTCTGAGACACTATAGTACTCATTTGGTCCATTCTTGGAGTTCTTCCTTTGTTGTCATGTGGATAAAAAGGTTATCCATATAGATAAAGATCCATCCTTTGTTTTTTGCCCATTGGAATATCCAATCCATGAATGCCTAAAAGGTCACTGGGGAGTTGTACATGCTGAAGAATATGACTGTAGGTTAAAAGAGGCTGAAGGGAGTGATAAACACAGCTTTTCAAAGGTCTTTCTTTTTGATTTGAATGTTATTGTATCTCCATTGAATATTGAGTTTGGTGAAGTATTTAGCCTCTTTTAGTTGATCCATGTGGTCAGAGATAAGAGGAAGTGGGTAGGCATTCTTTATGATATATTTATTAAGATACTGATAGTCTTGGCAGGGACAAAGGGATCCATCTTTCTTTGGTATGAAGAAGAATGGAGAGGCTTGCAAAGAGTTGGAGGAAGTGATCTTTCCAGCAGCCAGGTGCTCCCTTATAAACTCCTTGCAGGCCTCCTGTTCCTTTGGATTGAGAGGGTAGGCTTTTGCTACTTTTGGGACAAAGTTCAGATCTAGGTCTATGTTACACTTGGCCTGGATAAGGACGAGCATAGCCTAGGATGGTCAAAGGATGAGGAGTGATACTATGGTGGTATCGTAGGTCAGGACTGGGATAGACATCGTGGTAGTATCACGAGTCTGGACTGGAAGCAACATTGCAGTAATATCACAAGTCAAGGTCTGGAATGACGTTGTGCAATAATGTTACGAGTCAAGCAAGAGAGAATGGTGGAATGCCATTCGTATGAGAAAGCATTGTGTAATGATCTAATCTCCTAAAGGTCAATAACCCAAGTCTGTTAGGGTTTTACTATAGTCTCTGACAGTCAGTCAGCACATCAGTGGGAAGGTCAAGGCTCCAATCTATTGGTCAAGGATGCTGATGAGCCACTATGGAGGAGAGGAGAGAAGGGAAGATAAAAGGAAGTGAACAAGACTGGGGTTCTACTGTGCGAAAGTGTCTACCTTATATACTGTCTAAGTATGTGCACAGACCAGGCTGTATATGGTAAGGGTACAGGGTACATACCATGAGGTATTCATAAGGTGTATAGCCAAGGGCATGTGGATCAAGTGAGGCTGCATATGATAGGATGATAAGGAACACGAGGTGAACATGTGTTGATGGAGGCTATGTGCATGAGTCTAGGCTTGTGGCTGTACAAGGCTGTGCTTATCTATGGGTC